>CATNWA010013462.1:0-25910 GCA_951230385.1 Staurois parvus | reverse complement strand
GAAGTTGGAGGGGGGCCGAGCGGCACCCGCAAGATCGAGCGAGGTGAAGAGGAGGGAGAGGGGCGGAGAAGGAAGACATCTGACAGGTAAGTGTCGGTACCATGGGAGAGGGAGGGAAGCGAGCGAGCCCAGGCTGGAGCAGGGGTTCTGCAAGGTAAAGTATCATTGGAGTCAGTGGGAATAGTGCCCCCATCATTGTGTCACTAATACCAATGATGGGGCACAATTCCTCCCACATGACACCAACTAAGGGCTTTTAGAATAGGGCGACTATGTCCTCCCACTGACACCCAATGATGGCGGCACTATTCCTCCCACTGACACCAACGATGGGGCCTACTATTTCCTCCCCCAAATGACACCAACGAGGGGCCCTAATTTCCTCCTCCACTAACACCACGGTTGGGGCACTTAATTCCTCCCCCACACTGACACCCAACGATGGGGCACAATTCCTCCCCCCACTGGACACCAAGTTGGAATAGGGGACAACTACGTTCCTCCCCCACTGACACAAGGATGGGCACTATTCCCCCCCCATGACACAAGGAAATGGTGGCACTATTCCTCCCCCCACAGACCCCAAGGATTGGGCACAATTCCTCCCCCCACTCGACACCAAGGAAGGGGCACTATTCATCCCCCCAACTGGACACCTATGATGGGGCACTATTCCTCCCCCACTGACACCTATGAAGGGGCACTATTCCTCCTCCCACTGACACCAATTAAGGGGCACTATTATCCTCCCACTGTCACCTAATGATGGGGCACTATTCCTCCACGATACCAATGATGAGGCACTATTCCTCCACTGACACCAATGCACGGGGCCACTATTCCTCCTCACTGAACCGATGATGGGGCACTATTCCTCCCACTGATACGATGAAGGAGCACCTATTCACTCCCACTGACAACCCGATGTGATGGGGAGTTGCAGCTAATTCCTCCCACATGATACCACATGATGGGGCACTATTCCTTCCCACTGATACCGATGACTGAAGGCCACTATTCCTCACCATGATACCGATGACGAGGCACTATTCCTCCTACGGACTGATACCAAGACGATGTGGTTCACTATATCATCCGACACTGATACCATCCCAAATGATGAGCGTGCTCTATTCCTCCCACTGATCTAGCAATGACGGGGCACAAATCCCTCGCACTGATACCAATGACGGTGCAGGCACTTTTTCCTCCTCCCACTGATACCATTGTATTAGGGTGGTTCATACTATCCTCCACACTGACACCATTGATGGGGCGACTATTCGTCCCACTCAAACTGATGGTGTCACTAACTGATACCAATGATTTGGGGCACTATTCCTCCCTACTGTACACCAATGGAGGTGGGGCACTATTCCTCCCATGACACCGAATGATGTAGGAGGCACTATTCCTCCCACTGACACCAAGATGATGGGGCACTTTATTTCCTCCCGCACGTGACACTAATGATGGGTTCACTATTCCTCCCACAGCACAGACACCACATGATGGGGCACTATTCCTCTCCCACTGACACCTATGATAGCGTGGCACTATTCCTCCCAATTGACACCAAGCGATGGGGCACTATTCCTCCCAATGGTTAAACCGATGAAGGCCACTATTCCTCCCACTGACACCGTAAAGATGGGCTACTATTCCTCCCATTGACACCTCTATGATGGGGCAACTATTCCACTCCACTGACACCCAGATGATGGAGCAGCATATTCCTTCCCTCCACTGACACTGAATGATATGGGGCACTATTCCTCCCACTGGACACCCCCCAATGAAGGGGCACGATTCCTCCACTGACACCAATGATGGGGCCACTATACCTCCCACTGACACCAATGATGGGGGCACTATTCCTCCCACTGACACCAATGAGGGGGCACTATTCCCTCCCATGATACCAATTGATGGGCCATAATTCCTCCCACTGATGATGATTGGACGGGGCACATATTCTCACCCAATGGACACCAATGACGTGAGCACTATTCCTCCTACTGCAAAATAACAGTTATTGAAGAAGCAACGAAAAAATAATTTTAATGGTTGGGTTCACCAACAACATGATGAACCTGGTAATAAGGGGGTTCGCGGCGCTAGAAAGGTTGAGAAACACTGCTCTAGAGGAACGACTAGCTGAGAATGGTGCAGTAGAGAATGGCCAGATGTGGAGTACACATTCTTATCATCTGAAAATGTTTTTATGATGGCAACTTACGGCAGCAACATACGGTACATTCTGAGGTCTTCTATAGTTCATGTTACGGAATTGTTGGGAGTAAGGATGTTGTGCTGATGCAAACATAAGTCAATACAAGGTGTATGTGTCATTTGGGGGGTGGAAGAGTAGAGAAGAAAAATAATGATTGCTAAAGGTAATCTCTAATTCTCCCAAATTAGCTGAGATGAGAAAGGAAAAGACCACCTTTTTTTGCACAAAATATGTATGACAAAAAAAAAACTCAAACCATCACGCAGCCTTTTACATGGACCATAAGGGAAGGGACATTAAAAAACCCACTAGTGGCTTTTTGTACTACTCACTGGATAATATAATGGCATAATTAATTGATTAATTACCAAATGACATAATTTAGAGGCTAATGATAAAATGTGAATGTAGACAAACTGATATTAGTAGATATACGTATTATTTTTCCATATACCAGGCCATAAAGGGACAATTGGAGGGGGAAAAGAGAGACAGAGAGATTTGGTTTTAAAAACAGAAACACTTTGCGAGCTAGGTTATCTAACATTACTATGTGGTTCTCCCTTCCTAAGATTTCCTTTCTCCAGGGTATGCATTTAAAGTGATTGTCTCTATTTATGATTACTTTTGGTAAGTAAAGAAAAAAACCACAATAGAAAAGACTACAGACAACTGGTAAGCTTTGTTTGAGTCCCAACACTCATCATACATCACTCAAAATGGCGAGACCACAGTAACTGCCAGTACACAGACCAAGTGGCAGCCTATCTGAACTGCAGCCAGGCGGCCTGGTGTCCCAACTACCTAATAGTTGTCACATCACTGCTGATAGAGTGATCTGTGTAACGGGGGTATGCTGGATGGAGACACTCGATGATTATTGGGTGCACACTGATGTGTGACCACCCTGAGGGTAATCGGCACAATGATAGGGACACCTGATGGTAATGGGGCACACCGATGGGGACACCTGTTGGTTAATGCGGCACACTGATGGGACATCTGATGGTAATGGGGCACAATGATGGGAACACCTGATGGTAGTTGGGGAACACTGGTGTGACGCCTGATGGTAATGGGCATTTTGATTGGGGCTATGCTGATGTGGATCACTCTGATGGTAATGAGTCAAGCTGATGGGGACATCTGATGGTAAAGAGGCCACACTGATGAGGGACACATGATGGTATTGGTGCACACTGATGGGGACACATGTTTGTAATGGGCATATTGATTAGGGAAATGATGGATGGGGACCACCTGATGGTAAGGGGGCAAGCTGATGGGGGGCCCTGATGGTAATAGGGCACATTGATGTTGACATCTTGATGGTAATAGGGCACCACTGAGGAGGACACCTGGTGGTAATGGGGCACACTGATGGGGGACCACCTGATGGTAATGGGACACACTGATGGGGGACAGTGAATGGTAACAGGGGCACACTCATGGGGACATCTGATGGTAGTGGGGCATGCTTGCATGTGGGCACCTGGGTAGGTAAAGAGGACACCACTGAAAGGCGACACCTGATGGTAATGGGTCATGCTGAGGGGGACACTTATGGTAATGGGCATGATGATGTGGGCCCCTGATGGTAAAGGGCACATGATGGAGAGACCTGATAGAACAATGTGGCACAGTGATTGGGGCATACTGATGGGGACACCTGATGGTAATAGGGCACGCTGATGGGGGCAACCTGATGGTAAGGATGTGCCACTCTAATGGGACCCTGATATTATGGAAACTCTGAAACCTAAACAATTATTTAGATAAATGATATGCTGCATTATTTTTTTACATAAACATTATGTTTTACTTATATTAGGATCTGAATATAGCAAAAACATTGAGAGTTTCAAGACCTCCGCTGGAAGAAAATTTAAATGACGGGACCTCCTTAATTTTAATTCAATACCCCTTTATATCTTGATCTAGAATATCTTTACACGTTATGTAAAAAACAAACAAAAATACACAGGGTGTGGATTCTCATGGCTATAGAAAATACATAAATCAGAATACATGGATTTTAAACAATTATTCTCTAAGCCTGAAATCTAGAATTAAACCCCTGCTTGGCAATCTTGGCATTGCAAATATGGCTTTGTTTTTACTTTCTTAAATGGTAAGACATATGTATGAACTCACTGTTTAAATGTGCATAAGTCAGGTTGTGTGACTCTTGCGTTTTCCTTTTTCGGGTGGTGAGCTGGGTGAGAAGAAAACTGCATTAAGGGTTGTAATTCTATAAAACATCAGCCAACAGCTGCCTCCTTCTATCAGGTGGGGCGATGAAGGATTTAAGAACTGTTCCAACTTGCATTATAGGGATTGGTTGGCTGGTTGATTGATTAGTTAGATGATGGTGGTTGGTTGGTTGGGTGGTTGGTTGGTTGTTGGTGGTTGGTTGGTTGATAAGACAGCACCTTTGTTGAAGACTGGGCCGAATTTCTGGTGGCAGCCTGAAAACATTATTAGAATTGTCTTTTATTTTTATCCCCAAACAGAAATGGGTCACTTTGTTTTTTCTTTTTCATTAAAATTAGCCTTGAATTTGGGGTTTTGCCTGGAGTTTTACATGAAATGATTTTCTGTGCTACAATCAGGTCGAACCACAACAAAGCAACGGATGATCAGGAGTGACAGCCAGGGGGCTTTCTTTTGTTGTGGAAACTGTAAATCTTAGAGCAGCCATGGCCAACATAAACCTATATGTGTGAATTTCTTATCTGATAGGTGTACAAGGGACGGGTGTGGCTTCTCATGGGAGGGTGTGGATCCAAAGGAGGTTGCACTCCTGCCTTGCAGCTCTATGGTTGGTGCGGTTGATCACCAACTGAAACATTGTATCACATGTTTGTATCTACAATCAAAAGCAAACTGGGGTTTTATTTACTTAAAGCTGGTAGAGTGCAAAATCAGGATCACTTACTGCATAGAAACCAATCAGCTTCTAACCTCAGCTTGCTTCTGCTTTGGCAATAATATCTGGGAAGCTAATTGGTTTCTATGCTGAAGTTTGAGCATGACTTTGCACTCTCCAGCCCTTAAGAGATAACCCCTGTGTTACCTTAATGACACCAAGACCAAGAAGATTTTTCTGGTATTGGATAATAGGCACAAACCACTCAAGTAGAGAAAGGTCATTTTTCCTTGGATGTGCTATGCCATGATGATGGTTAGTGAGCTTTTACATAGTTAGTTGGCTGAAAAAAAAAGACAAAGTCATCATGTTCAACATTAAAAAAAAAAAAAAAAAAAGTTATTAATCCCATACCCACAGTTGATCAGAGGAGGCACAACAAAACGCAAATTCATGATCCAATTTGCTTCATGCAGGGAAAACAAAATTCCTTCCTGATCTCCCGGAGAGGGAATCGGTATTGATGGATAACTTTTAACCTTATTTGGACACTAAAATGGAGAGTGCAAAATCTGCGTGCAGCTCTTCAGAGAATAAAGAAATAATTAGCTTACAATTTTTTTGTCAAAAATTATTGACAAGCTGAAGTTAGAAGCTGATTGGCTACAATGGAACTGCTGCTTCAGATTGTGCACTCTCCAGTTTATAGTAAATCAAACCCCTATCGGTTTGGACCACACTGAGTTCATAGCACTAGTACACTTTTTTTTTTCCCCCTTTACTGCTTTTCTTGCTCTCGCTTCTTGGCAAGGCCATTTTGACTAGTCCAGAGCAAATTACTAAACCGAGTCAGAAAAGGCTTGCGTATTTGTTTTTTTAACTCACAGAGATGGGGGTTGCATATTTTTGGAGTCCTGCCCCAATGTCGGGGAGTTGATCAGTGGCCTTTGGGATTTTTTTTCTACTTCCCCTCAGTGTTCTCTTCAGGAGAGCCCTCAACAAATAATTTGGGAGGATGGATGGGTAGGGACCCTAAGGAACAGCGGTCCCCCTTGCTTTGGCCTAGGTGGACCAAAGTACCTTGTCCCTCCAGGAAAACCTTGCACCGGGGGGGGGGTCATGGGGTTTCAGGCCCTTCTCACTTTTAGGATCTACTATGCACCCTACCTTTCATATTTATTAGAAGACCCCCTGAGATCCAGACAAGTTGGTATAGTAACATGACCACAGAGAGAGTTCTTCATTGCTTTTAAATTAAACATTCAAAGAGCTTGCATTTTATTACAAGTCACATTGACAGCAGAGAGACACTCACAATGAATTATGGGATGCTGGGAGCATGGCAGGACTATCAGGTCAGATGTAGCTGGAGTGCAAAGAATGCATTTTAGAATAGATTACAAACCTGTTAGGCACTTGGGTGTCCGACAATCTGGGAAATGTGCCATTGGGAGCTGAAGATTGTCCTGAGTGTCAGTGGTAGTAAAACAATGCAATCTTTGGTATTTGGGTGGTGGAATAGTGCCCCATTGCTTGGTGTCAGTGGAAGAAATAGTGTCCTATTGTTGGTGTCACGTTTGATTTGCCTCATCATTGGAGTCAGTAGGAGGTATAGTGCCCTGTTATTGGTTGTCAGTGGGGAGAATTTGGGCCCCAATGGTTGGTGTCAATGGGCCCTATTGCTGATGTTCAGTGCAAGGAATTATGCCCATTGTTGGGTGTCAATGGGAGGAATAGTGTCTGGTATCAGTGGAGGAAAGTGCTCTAGTGCTGGAAAAAGGCAACAAAGGGCCGCATCTGGACCCCAGGACCGGCAGTTTGAAGACCACTCTGCTTTATCGATATAATGTTCATATCAAGTTGGTAAGCAGCTTCAAGTCTATGGCGATGGTGGGCACATTGGATACTTCGTTGGTGTCTTGAAGACTGATTCTTCCTTTTTAACTCCTTTTTTTTGATTACAGAGACTTGTATATTTGAGGGCATTTTAAATAATTGGTCACATGTTTGCCGTTTGTATGAAACAGTAGCACAGCCACATTTCACATCAATCTCAGGCAACCCCTGCTAAAAAAAAAAAAAATAAAAAAAAACTAAAAATACATAAATTCTTAAAATAAATATAAAACAAAAAAAAAAAAATAAAAAATTGGGAATATTTAATCCCTTACAGATAGCTAAAAGATAATTGGGTGGTCAGTGGGAACTTATCTGAGAGACAGAAATAGCTCAAGGAAACCCTAGCACCCTCTGGAGAAAGCCCAGGGTTCATGGAACCCTGGGCTGAGAGACCATGATCTATAATCATCCCCCAGACCTGTGCGGTGTCTCATAGATGGCCCAGATATTGCTGGATGAGTATGATATTGGACACATCATAATCGAATATAATTGCTAGTTAACATCAAGATTGTGTCGGCCCATCTCGCTCTCCTGGGCTCCATCCCTGCCTGATTTTTTACGGTTTTCCCTCATTAACACATTAATTAGGCAATTAAGACTGCATGCCCTAACACCACAGCAGTCTGTTTTAGATGCAGAATCTCTCTGGCTCTTCGCTGACCACCCAGAGGAGAGTGGGCTTCGCACAGACGCTCGGATAGCCACATGTAATGCGATCGGACAGAGGTTTAAGTCCCATTACGTCGGTGATACATGGGGCGGTTGTTTCCCTGCTAATATAGACATTTCATCTTCCTCAGGATGTTTCAGAGGATTTCGCTTCGGCATGTGCACGGGGAGACGGTTTTGCAATGCCTGTGGCAAGAATGTGACAGGCCGCGCTGGCACTAGGTCTTATAGTTGGTATTAGACGGAGGACCAGTGCGGGGCCACAAATGAGGCACAGAGCCCCATGGCACATCTCTGCGCCCTGGGACACAAAATTACATCAGACAGGTCTTTAATGAATAAAAAAATGAGACGCATTGTACAGGAGTGTTCCTCCAAGAAGCATTTGCCATGCAAAAACAATTATGCTACAGCTATTAACCCCATAAAAAACCCAGACAGATTTAAACAATGCTTACAATCACGAGCTTCTTTCTTAAATCTAAAAGTGAGTGTGTTTTAAAGTGCAAGCTGAGTTGCTCAGTCATAAGTGGTGTAAACCCTCTGTTTTTTTTTTTCTAACTGGTAAATTGTTCCATTACACACGGGGCCTCCCAAACTTTCATAAACAAATGGCGAGATTTTTGTGATCCTTCAAACTTGGAGGGGGAGGGGACGGGGACACACTGTGGCCAGTGGGAGTAGAATTTGACCCAGGGTTGATGGGGGGTAAACATTGACGGTTTATGTGGAAGCAATTGTGCACATCTAACATGGTGTGGGGATGGAATAGTGCCCCATCGGGGGGGAGGGGAGTAGGAAGTGAACACATGAAGGGTGGAGTTTAGTGCTCCTAGCGATGGTCTTGGGGGGGGATGTTGAGTGGTAGCGTTTGGTGTCTGTCTGAGGATAGTGCTCCATCATTGTCTTGGGTGGGCGGGGAATAGTGGCCTATGATTGGTGGTCTGTCTGAGGATAGTGCGCCATCGATGGTCTTGGTGGGGAGAATAGTGGCCTTTCGCTTGGTGTCTCTGTTGAGGAATAGTGGTTCAATGATGGGTTGTTGGTGGGGAATTTTAGGGTGTGGGGGCGGGCCTATCGAATGGTGTACTGGTATGGTGGAATAGTGCTCCATTGATGGTGTTGTGGGGGGAGATAGTGGTATCGATGGTGTCTGATGAGGATTAGTTGCTCCATTGATGGTGTTGGTGGGGGGGAATAGTGGCATATCGAGGTGTCAATCTGAGGAGTAGTGCCTCATCAATAGTGTCCGTGGAAGTAATGTTTTCCAATTTATCAAATTTTGAGGGATTTATAATTCTGTTTCCTGTTGTGTCTGGCTTGCTTTCTTACTTTAAAATGATTGCATCATTAAAATTCTGGTCAAGGGAAAGTGAGGAGCAGTATACTCATGTGATAATCACTATAGTTGGTGTCGATGCTATGAGAACAATATGCTTCGCACCATGCCCCAAGCATGTCCCACGGTCAGCTTTAAAGTGGTAAGATGAACTCATATTTTATTCACTTCTCTGCAGGAACCTTATACAAGTTCTCACTTGTAGAACCTTTACAATATGGCCTTATCGATGTGCATTTAGTATATATGTATATCGGCTCCAGTCAGCTGACATCACCAGCAACATGTGCATTGCCCTATGCATTCACTGACACAAGTGTGCGGTAATTGCAGAGACGGAGCTGTGTACAAAGGTGCTCAGTTTTGTGCATCGTGCGTAATGACGTCATACATGGTTCACGCTAATCAAATGGCTAGAGAGTGCAAATTGGAAGGAAGATGGCCAAGGTGGAATGAGAAGGAGCGGTGACTTCCCTACTTCTTTCCCCACCCCACACCAGTAACCTCACTCAACCGCCCCCAAGATTGCCGACATTCCAGGAATAAAATCGATGCCAATCCGTAAGGACATCACATGCTCACCCACCTGTATCACCACTTGCTTGACCCTGTCCTCGAAATCTCCTCCGGTTCACCTCTCCTCATCCTGCGCTCCACTCACACCTCATCTTCCACATACTCTCCCTCTCTACTGACATTCCCCCTCCCCTAAAGCTCGCCATCCACCCTCATACTCAAATACCCTCCTCTGGACCCCACTGACCTGAACACCTCAGACCCATTCTGCTGCCATTCATTCAAGTCTTGGAGCACTTAGTTTAAATGCCTAGCGGTCCCCTCAGACAACAACCTCCCTCGATCCCCTACAATCGGCTTCTGCACCCCAACATTACCACCGAAACCGCCCTATCAAAATCACTAACGAATGCTATCCGCCCAAAGCTAATGGACACTACTTTGTCTCTTAATCCTTATAACTTCTCCGCGTCATTTGACTTAGTTGACCACCCTGCTCCTTAACAAAATTAAATCCCTTTGCATCAGAGACTCCGCTCTCTCCATGCCTTCATCCTATCTATCACAACACTCTTCAGCGTGACCTCCCACCCTCTCTCCCCTCTTGTTGGGGTCCCCAAGGCTCATGTCTCGGGGGCCCCTTCTCTTCTCCATCTATGCTCCTCCCTCGGTAATTGATACACTTTCCCATGGGCTTTCAACTATCACCTTACGCTGATGACAAGCAAATTTACCTTTCCACCCTCACCTCACCCCTTCGTTTCATCGCCGTATACCACCTACTGAATGAATATCAGACTGGATGTCGCTCCACTTCCTCAAACTGAACCTTTCCAAAACGAAGCTCCTTAATTTTCCCCCTGCCCTCACCCCCCCCCCCTCCACCCTCTCCATCGACGACAAACACGTACCATCAGTCCCACCACGCAAGCCAAGGTAGACGGTGTACATCATTTGACTATATACCTGTCCTTCAACCATAGGCCAATCGCTGACTACCGCATGAGGTTCCATGGTATCTGAATCCAGTGGCCAGATTCATACTTACCAGTGATCCACTTCTGCACCCCCCTCTGTCTTTTCCTCCAATGGTTTACAAATTGCCAAGCATCAATCAAACTACTAACATGACCATACAAGGCAATCATCGGTCGCTGCCCCTGGCTACCTAACAGATGATATCAATAACTCCCACCTACAGTAATCTTAGCTCCTCGCAAGACTCCTACTCTCTAGCCTCCATGGTCTCCACCTCCCTCGGCCCGACTGAAGGACTTCTCCAGAGCTTCACCCATCCTTTGGAATTCACTTCCAAATCCAATCAGATTGTCCCCTACCCTCCTCACCTTTTAGGCGACACCCGGAAAAACCAATCTCTTTCGGAAGCCTACCCCACCCTCACCGCCTAACAAGCCGATCCCCTCACTCCTTCATCCATTCCATTCCCCCATAGCCTACTCTCCTGTAACAACCATCCCCTCACTCCAGTGACTGTAAGATCGAAAGGGTAGGGCCTCTAACCCTCGGTGTATTGTTGTGTAATGTATTGTCCTGTCTTGTCCACATTTAATGTACAGATGAGCAAACCTTTGGCGCTATTTAAATACCTCTATATAATATAATACGGTCTAAATAGATGTAACTTGTTAATTTCCTTCATATTTCTGCTGATTTTGACAATCAGTGTATCTTCTTAGATCTTGAAGCCAGCACCACTGCAACAGAGCTTGGATTAAACTGATATTAGGCATAGATAAGACAGGTGCTTACAAACAGCAAAGACAAGTGGTGGCTTTTTCCTGTATTAGGTAATGCCCTGTTTTCTTTATTAGCAAACTCACTTGTATACCAATTTACACTCACCAGCTCTTTATTAGGTACAACTGTTCCAATTGATTGGTGACACAAATTGCCAATAGGCAATCACATAGCAGAAGCTCAATGCTTTTAGGATCTAGACATAGTAAGGCAACTTGTGAAATCAAACCGCGGCATCAGAATGGGGGAAGAAGGAAGAAAGGGGGATTTTTAGGGACCTTTGAACATGGCATGGTTGTTCGGGTGCAGACAGGCTGGCCTAAGTATTTTCAGGAAAAACTATGATTACTGGGATTTCACACACAACCAATTCTAGGGTATACAGAGATTGGACCCGAAAAAAGAGAAAATATCAGTGAGTGGCAGTTGTGTGACGGAAAATGCCTTGTAGATGTCAGTGGTCAGAGGAGAATGGGCAGACTGGTTTCTAAATGGAAGAAGGGCAACTGTAACTCATTTCAAAATGGACCATAAATCTCTGAGAAATGTTTCAACACTTGTTGGAATATATGCATGATGATGTGAAGACAGTTTTGAGGCAAAGGGGGACCAACCGATACTAGCCAGGTGTACCTAAATAAGTGTTGGTGAGTGTATTTAAAAGTACATGGAATCAAAATTTGATATTAGGCGAATTCTCACCTGTAAAACAACCCATTCAGTTTAAACATAGCAATGAAAGGCCAAAACTGATTGCTCGAATGCGCAACAGTGCACCAGAAGTCGCCAATGTTGCGGCGTCAAGCTAAAGACCTCCAAAGACGGAGGCCTTCAGATTAGACAACAGTGCATAGAGAGCTTCATGGAATGGGTTTCCATTGCCGAGCAGCTGCATCAACAGCTTACATACCAAGTGCAATGCAAAAGCTGTCAGATGCCGTGTGATAAAGCACGCCGCCACTGGCTCTAGGAGCAGTGGAGACGTGTTCTCTGGAGTGACCAATCGCGATTCTCTGTCTGGCAATCCAATGGATTATGGCTGGGTTTGGCGGTTGCCAGGAGAACGGTAACTTGCCTGACTGCATTGATGCCAAGTGTAAGTTTGGTGGAGGGGGGATTAGGGTTTAATGGTGTGGGGTTGTTTTTCAGGGGTTGTGCTTGGGCCCTTAGTTCAGTGAAGGGAAATTCTAATGGCGTCAGCATACATGGCATATTGAACAATTTCTTGCTCCCACTTTGGGAAACCATTTGGGGTGGTCACTTTCCTGTTCCACATGAACTGCACACCAGTGCACAAAAAGAAGCGGTCCATAAAGACATCGGGGGGGAGGGGAGGGGGCGAGGTGGGGGTGGAGGAAGGGGGGGGGACCTGCACAGAGTCTGACTCAACCCCATAGAACACTTTGGGATGAATTAGATTCAGAGAATCTTGAAGCCAGGCCTTCTCATCCAAATCATGTTGCCCAACCTTACAAATGTCGCTTCTGGAAGGAATGGTCAAAAATTCCCATAGAACCCTCCTAAAACTTGTGGACGGCTTCCCAGAAGAGTTGAGCTTTGTTATTGATGCAATGGGGGGGGCCAACTCATATTGAACCCTACGGACTAAGACTGGGGTGCATTAAAGGTCTTGTGGTGTAAAGGCAGGCCCACCTGACCAATACTTCTGGCATTGTAGTGTTATTATATATACTTATTTAAATACAATATCAGGAGTATCAGAAGAGAGCTTAATTTGTTCAGATATATAAACATTCCTTTATAACTCAAGGAAACAAATCAATAATACTGGTATTAACAGTTCATTAGAGTACCAAAAATAAAATTTTAGAATTGTTGCAGATAACCCCAAGTAAGGATCTCCTCATTTCCATCGGCAGCCTGCGGAGGATGAAACAATGTACCCAGATCTGGCTGCTCTCTGCTGGTAGAACCAATAGGGGACAGCCAAGCACACAGCGGTGTGCTGAGGCCTGGAAGGCAATATGCTTAATTACAACCAGCCCAGACAATGCCAAAAACACATTAGAGAGGCATTTAGCACACAGGATTTAATCGAATTATAATTTAATCATCTGATCAATACACTCATTAGCAATATTCACTTGAGGGGAAGCTGCTGGAAAGCAAACAGGCAATGCAGGCTCCGCGGCTCCCGCCCACTCACAACAGAAGGCTCAAAGCGCACCAGCTTTCACATACATTGGGGGGGGGGATTAGATGGGAGACTAGATACCTGGCAGTGTGTCTGAGATTGTTAGAGATCGCTATGGAGGGCTGCCCAATATAGCTACAATATAGTTATATAGTTTGTCCAATACCTGTTCCACATTTAAAAAAAAAAAAGTTAAATCCTACACCCTCAGTTGATCAGAGGAGGCTAAAAATCCAGCAAAGCACGATCTACTTGTTCTTGCAGGAGAAAAAAATTCCTTCTGATCCCAAGAAGCAATAGGATATGAACTGGATCTAATGTCCCTATAAATGTTGTATCCAGGTATATTTGTCGTATCTAGGAAAGGGAATCCAGACTTTTTTTAAACCATTCCACTGAGCTGGTCAGACCCAACTCTTGAGGGAGTATATTTCTACATTTCAACAGTCTCACTAGTGAAGAAAACTTTCCGAATTTGGAGATTAAATTATTTTTCTCAAGACGTAAGGCGGAGTGCACACATTGTCCTCTGTGATGACTCAGGGTGAATAGCTCATACCACCGAGTTCAATATATGACACACTGATGTTATTTATACATGGAGTCATATCCACCATTATTTTGTATTATACGTGGAGATCATATCCCTTATGTATCTATAATGGAGATTCATATTTTTTTTTTTTTTTTACCCCCCTTATGTACTTACTAGTGGAGCATCATTTCCCCCCGTATTGTATTATACATGGAGATCATATCCCCCATTATGTATTATACTTGGAGCTCATATCCACTTAGTATTATACATGGGGATCATATCCCCCTTATGTATTATTACATGGGAGATCATATACCCGCGTATGTATTATACATGGAGATTCAATATCCCCCTATGTATTATACATGGAGGATCATATTCTTTTTCTATGTATTTTGATACATGGAGTTCATATTCACGCCTCTTGTGTTATTTTTTATAATGGAGATCATATCCCTTCTCTTATGTGTTTTACTACATGGAGATATATCCCCTTTCGCTTATCAGGTATTTATACATGGAGATGCATGTCCCCAACTTACGACAGGCACTATTTACATATACATGGTAACATTACGGAATCAGTACCCCACCCCTCAAGGGGTCCCACCCTCTTTGTTATCCTAACTCACATGGAGTACATATCCCCCCTGTCTTAGCTTGTATTTGGCGTAATCGGAGGAAACATGGAGTCCCCCCTTATTGGTATACCCACGCATTTGCACATGTTGGAGATCATGAAACTTAGTGCAGGTGGTGCGTGGTTGGGATCTTGAACCAACGTTATGGGTATTACATGCCAGGCGGAAATGATACATATCCCTTTTAGGTACTGTTATACATGGGTAGATCATTACGTTATCCGCCTCTGCCTACAATATGATGATTAGGGACATGGTGATCATATGCAAAACTCGTTATGTATGTTATGTGACAATGGATAGTCATTCAAGATTAAAAAAAAAATCCTGCCCCGCTCTTGTCATGTAGTAATTTTGGAGAATTTATCATACTCCCCCCCCCACCCCCCTCATTCACTTCCCTCTATGTATGTTATACATGGAGATCATTTACCCCTAACCTGTGATTTATGTGTACAAGTAAAAGGAGAAAAGTATACTATTAGCTCACCCCTGTGTCACTATGTATGTCTCTCTGATACATGGGGATGCTTATATTCGTCCCCACTTAGTTGTATTGGCTACTGTGGAGCTTCATGCCTCTCACACTCCATGTATGTTTTTATACATGGCCTGCAATCATATCCTGAGCAGACTGTATTCTTTGTTATATTTATAGCATGTTTAAAGAGTATCATATGTGCTCCCCTTATGCTATAGGTGTATTAATTGGATGTCTATCAGTATCCCACCAGCTTGACTGTATTATAGGTGGAAAGATCATATCCGCCCCCTTCCGCTTAGTTATTACATACAGAGGAGATGCATTATGTTTCGACCTAGCACACTTATGTTTTTGGATTCTCATGGAGTTAGGGATAATCATATCATAACGCGACAGAGTTCATCTGTCGTTTGTGAGTATGTTAGTGTGTATCTTTTACAACAAGTATTGAACAATATTATAATGGATAATGGAGCTAGGTGTCTTATGGCGCTCCCTGTATGCCGTTTTCTTTAGAATTGCTGAGATCCAACCTAGTTATGATGTCTGACATGTGTGGTATAGACATGCATAATGGGACCTGTAAAGAGCTTGTAGTCACTCCATTGATGGGATGTTTTAAGGTGAATTCAGGGTGTTGCCCAACAGGAGGTCCCCTCTGAATCATTAGTGTGTTCAGCATTGTTCACCCTTTACGTCCAGGGTGGTTACCATGGGTGTTTGCTTTATGCACACCACGGGATGCGTCCTGGGCATGGAGGGGGGCGGTGGCAGGGTGGAAGCCGCTGGTAGAGTATGTGTGGGCGGTGAAAAAAGACCACTGGTGGGGCGGTGGGTTGCTGATGATGGGTGCAATTGCGTCAACTGGTTGTTAGGACTCTGGCCGTGGTACCAGCAGGCCAACCACAGTGGAATGAGGGGGCTTGGGGGGGGGGAGTCTTGCTGAGGAATGGGGATATCTAGGGGCGGGTCATTGCTGGCGAGTGTCGTTGGGTGGCGATGTGGGTACGATACAGTGGTATCTCTTAGGGGGGCTGTAGACCCACCCATTCCAGTGTCGGCCAGGGTAGGGTTGTGGGGGACTGACGAGGGTGCCTTGTACGTTTGAGGGCTAGGGCGGACAAGGATGGGGGGCGGGGGTTGTGAGGGGGGTCCAAATCTGGGTGTAGTGAGTAGGGGGGGATGTATTTTTGGGGGAGGCAGGAGGCGGTAAGGGGGGGCGTGGGGGGTACAAGTTTGGGTCGGGGGCGAAATGTGGGGGGGGGGGGTGGGGGGCAGGGCGGGTGCGGGGGGTGGGGGGGCGGTGGAGTGGAGGACGGAAAGACGGCACAAGTGTTTTTTGGGGGCTGTTACCGTGGGTCGAAGTCAGGTACTGGTAGGGAGAGGGGTTACATGGAGGTAAGCGGTGATTGGGACACTGGAGCGTGTGGCAATGGGGGGAGGGGGGGGTGGAGGGACATTCTGCATTAAAATCGGCGTACAAACTGCACTCTGTGCTGGGCGGGGGGAGTGTGTTGGTCAATGGTACCAAAGCACAGCTGGGGGTCTGGAGGGGGGCGGGAGTCAGGCGGGGTGGGTAACTGGTGCAAATGCGGTGGCTGTGATGGGTACGTGTCGCTCGCAGAGTGGAACTGCAGCCGAACTATGTTGGTGGCGGAGTGAGGGGTGTGAAGGGGGGGTAAACAGGCTATGGGCGAGATTTGGGGGTCTTTTTTGAATAGTGCGGCTTGGGGTTGGGGGCTGGTCTCAGGGATGGTATGAAGGCCGGGTCTGGAAGGGGAGGGGGGGAGGGGGGGGGGCTGCGAAGGATGAAAGGTTGGGGAGGGGGGTTGGGTGGATCCTGCCACGGTAAAAGCGGGTCTTTGTTAGGGGTGGGGGGTGGGTGGGGCCACATAGACGTTTAGGGGGGCTCAGGGCACTGCAGGGTGATAGACGTCACAGTCGAGGGGCTGGTCAGCGTAGGTGTGTTTTGGAGGGGCCTGGGGGTGGTGGGCGACGAGGGGGGGGTGTGGGGGCGTTCGTGAGTGTGGGAGGGGGGGGGGGGGGGGGGGTGGGTATTTGAGGGGGGGGGGAAGGGGGAGACTTGCGATTCAGCTGAGTTGACGTTTTATCAAGCGTGGGTGAAACGAAAAACGGGGGGCAAGTGGGGTTTATAAGAGTGGGGTGGCGAGTGGGAGGTGGGGGTGAAGGACTCTTTGTAAGATGGTAGTCCTGAGGGGGTTTCATCACGAAAATTGCTGGAAAGAGTTTTCAAGGTGACGCTGTGTGGACAACTTGGGTGAAACAGGATGTTCTAGGCCGGAGGTGGTGGTCACACATTGTAATGACAATTTACGGGACCACCTCAGGACCTCTCCCACCCTTGGGACAAGTCAAGTGTTTTGGGGGGGTCAGTCCAGGCGGGTTCGGGGGTCGGGGGGGTGGGACCCTGGCAGGGGGAGGGAGGGGGGGGAGTGTGGGTGGGAGCAGTGGGTTGGCGCGGGGGGGGGTGCGGCGGTGGGGGGGGAAAAGATAGGTGTGAGGGGATGCTGAGTACTCAGACTAAGCGAGTTTCGAGAGGTACTGGAGGCTCGGCTTAGGGACTCTCGGTAGGGGTCGGTCGAGAGGCAGTCTGTAGGTGGGGGGTTGGGGAGAGTTACCAGGTGGGGGGGGGGCGGGGTAGCGGCAATTTGGGAGGGTAGGTGTGGGGGTGCTTAGGGGTTTGGGGGGGGCACGAGCATCCCACCGGGGGGGGGTAAGGAGGGGGGCGGTGGCAAGGCGGGGGGTACGGTGCAAACGGGGTCTTGATTATAGACATCTGGGGGGTTGATCCTACGCTTGTGGGCGGGGGCGGGCAGGTGGGAGTGGCGGGTTGGGAGGGGGGGTGCGTGGTGTGTGTGCTTAGTGGGGGGTGTGGGGCGGGGTGGGAGGGAGGAGTGGGTGGGGCAGAGATCACTAATGGGGTTAAATCGTTGTTTAGGATGAGGTGAGCATTGGTGCTGTCAGAGGGGAATGCTGGACGTGGGGGAGGGGGTGGGAGGGGGGATTAGGAGGGGGGGGGGGGCGGTGGGTTAAGCGTGCTGGAGTGTTGGGTGGATAGTAAAAGCCAGGGTAATGGCGTGGGGGGGGGCGGGTTCGCTGGGGGGGGGGGCGGGAGCTGGGGGTTGGGGGGAGTCTAAAGCGTGGGCAGCATCGGGTTTCAGGGGGGTCTGGCTGCCAGGAGAAATGGGGGCTGGGTGGGTTGGCCGGGAGTCGAACGGATGTGCGGGGTGAGTCATAATACGGTCATTAAAGTCGATTAACTTTTTATGGGCGTGGGGTGGGTTGGGGGGTCGGGATCGGCTGGGGGCAACTGGGTGTGCCTACTATTCGTTTACAGGCGGGGGTGTTACGGTTTCGGACACATGGGGTGAGGGGGGGGCCCGTGGGGAGGGCGATAGGGGTGTGCCGAGTGCAGGTGGCGAGGTTAGGGGTCGAGGAATAAAAAAGTGGGGGCGAGGAGTAAGTGGCTAGCACGGCCTGCCGGGGAGGGTCTGGGGTGGTGGTTGATTCAAATTCCAGGTGGGGGGGTATTTGCAGGGGTTGGTTTGTGGGGGTTGGGGGGATGCGGGGGAGGCGGATTTTTCTCCCACGCCATGGTAGGGGGGTGCACATGCTAGTGCTTGGTGGGGGGGGGGTATTGAGGGTGGGTGGTGCTGGGCGGGGGGTTGGGTCAACGAGGGCGGAAGGGGGGTGGTGGGGAGTATTCCCTTGCTTGTGCATGTCTTTGGCGATGGGTGGGGTAAATCAGAGTAAGGGGGTAAGAAACCCACACTACCACAACCAAACCAAAACCCCACCACAACCCACTACCCAACACAACCCACACAACCACACCCAAACCCCCCAAAACACCCCACCCACCAACAACCAACCCCCCACACACCAACCCCCCCCCCCAACACCACCCACCCCAACCCAACAACACACACCCCTAAAATCACACCCCAACCACACAACAAACCACCAACCACAAAAAACAAAGAGGCCGTACAGGGACCCAGGTCACACTGTGGGCTCAGCAGCACAGCGTGACCAGGAGGTACGGGGGCCCATGGTCGATATGGGGCCTGGCTTTGGCACCTATGGAAGGCCGCTAATCTGCCAGCAACCTATGACAAAAAATGGACAACCGCAGGAGTGTGAGGAGATTTCAAAGAGGTACATGGCAGAGTGGAAGCAATGGGAGGCCGTACAGGGACCCAGGTCACACTGTGGGACCAGCATCAGCGTGAAACAGGCGGTACGGGGGCCCATGGCCGATTTGACCTCATTCATCCCATAGTCCTGCCGACTCACGAATAGCGTGGCCTCCTCAAAGGGCCTGAGCAAGCGCAGGTGTCACACATGAGCTGACAATGGCTGACATCTAAGTTACACAGGGAGTACCTTTATCCGCTTTTAACATCAGGAAATCTGTGATGGCCTTTAGCTGTTCGTAAAGGCGGTCTAACATATGTAGGGTTGAATTACACCTTGTTGCAACGTCACAGCATGAGGAGTCGGTAACGGGGGCCCATGGCAGATTACATGTCTGGCAGCAGCAATGGGAGGCCCGTAATCTGCCAGCACCCTATGTCAAAAAATTTAACACACCAGCAGTGTGAAGAGACCTGAAAGTGGCACATGGCAGCAGAGTGTGGCGATGGAGACAGCAGCAATGGGAGGCCGTACAGGGACCCATGAGAGACTCTGGACTTGGCAGCAGCATGAGGAGGCGGGTATATAGGGGCCCATGGCAGATTAGGGGCCTGGCAGCAGCTATGTGAGGCCCGTAATCTGCCTGCACCCTATGTCAAAAAATTTAAACACACCAGCAGTGTGAAGAGACCTGAAAGTGGCACATGGCAGCAGAGTGTGGCGATGGAGACAGCAGCAATGGGAGGCCGTACAGGGACCCATGAGAGAGACTCTAGACTTGGCAGCAGCATGAGGAGGCGGTATATAGGGGCCCATGGCAGATTAGGGGCCTGGCAGCAGCTATGTGAGGCCCGTAATCTGCCTGCACCCTATGTCAAAAAATTTAACACACCAGCAGTGTGAAGAGAGACCTGAAAGTGGCACATGGCAGCAGAGTGTGTGGCGATGGAGACAGCAGCAATGGGAGGCCGTACAGGGACCCATGAGAGACTCTAGGACTTGGCAGCAGCATGAGGAGGCGGTATATAGGGGCCCATGGCAGATTAGGGGCCTGGCAGCAGCTATGTGAGGCCCGTAATCTGCCTGCACCCTATGTCAAAAAATTTAACACACCAGCAGTGTGAAGAGACCTGAAAGTGGCACATGGCAGCAGAGTGTGGCGATGGAGACAGCAGCAAATGGGAGGCCGTACAGGGACCCATGAGAGACTCTAGACTTGGCAGCAGCATGAGGGAGGCGGTATATAGGGGCCCATGGCAGATTAGGGGCCTGGCAGCAGCTATGTGAGGCCCGTAATCTGCCTGCACCCTATGTCAAAAAATTAAACACACCAGCAGTGTGAAGAGACCTGAAAGTGGCACATGGCAGCAGAGTGTGGCGATGGAGACAGCAGCAATGGGAGGCCGTACAGGGACCCATGAGAGACTCTGGACTGGCAGCAGCATGAGGAGGCGGTATATAGGGGCCCATGGCAGATTAGGGGCCTGGCAGCAGCTATGTGAGGCCCGTAATCTGCCTGCACCCTATGTCAAAAAATTTAAACACACCAGCAGTGTGAAGAGACCTGAAAGTGGCACATGGCAGCAGAGTGTGTGGCGATGGAGACAGCAGCAATGGGAGGCCGTACAGGGACCCATGAGAGACTCTGGACTTGGCAGCAGCATGAGGAGGCGGTATATAGGGGCCCATGGCAGATTAGGGGCCTGGCAGCAGCTATGTGAGGCCCGTAATCTGCCTGCACCCTATGTCAAAAAATTTAACACACCAGCAGTGTGAAGAGACCTGAAAGTGGCACATGGCAGCAGAGTGTGGCGATGGAGACAGCAGCAATGGGAGGCCGTACAGGGACCCATGAGAGACTCTGGACTTGGCAGCAGCAGCATGAGGACTTGGTAGGCGGTATATAGGGGCCCATGGCAGATTAGGGGCCTGGCAGCAGCTATGTGAGGCCCGTAATCTGCCTGCACCCTATGTCAAAAAATTAAACACACCAGCAGTGTGAAGAGACCTGAAAGTGGCACATGGCAGCAGCAGAGTGTGGCGATGGAGACAGCAGCAATGGGAGGCCGTACAGGGACCCATGAGAGACTCTGGACTTGGCAGCAGCATGAGGAGGCGGTATATAGGGGGCCCATGGCAGATTAGGGGCCTGGCAGCAGCTATGTGAGGCCCGTATCTGCCTGCACCCTATGTCAAAAAATTTAACACACCAGCAGTGTGAAGAGACCTGAAAGTGGCACATGGCAGCAGAGTGTGGCGATGGAGACAGCAGCAATGGGAGGCCGTACAGGGACCCATGAGAGACTCTGGACTTGGCAGCAGCATGAGGAGGCGGTATATAGGGGCCCATGGCAGATTAGGGGCCTGGCAGCAGCTAGCTATGTGAGGCCCGTAATCTGCCCTGCACCCTATGTCAAAAAATTTAACACACCAGCAGTGTGTGAGAAGAGACCTGAAAGTGGCACATGGCAGCAGAGTGTGGCGATGGAGACAGCAGCAATGGGGGGTTGGCCGTACAGGGACCCATGAGAGACTCTGGACTTGGCAGCAGCATGAGGAGGCAGCGAGGTATATAGGGGCCCATGGCAGATTAGGGGCCCTGGCAGCAGCTATGTGAGGCCCGTAATCTGCCTGCACCCTATGTCAAAAAAATTAAAACACACCAGCAGTGTGAAGAGACCTGAAAGTGGCACATGGCAGCAGAGTGTGGCGATGGAGACAGCAGCAATGGGAGGCCGTACAGGGACCCATGAGAGACTCTGGACTTGGCAGCAGCAGCATGAGGAGAGGCGGTATATAGGGGCCCATGGCAGATTAGGGGCCTGGCAGCAGCTATGTGAGGCCCGTAATCTGCCTGCACACCTATGTCAAAAAATTTAACACACCAGCAGTGTGAAGAGACCTGAAAGTGGCACATGGCAGCAGAGTGTGGCGATGGAGAGACAGCAGCAATGGGAGGCCCGTACAGGGACCCATGAGAGACTCTGGACTTGGCAGCAGCAGCATGAGGAGGCGGTATATAGGGGCCCATGGCAGATTAGGGGCCTGGCAGCAGCTATGTGAGGCCCGTAATCTGCCTGCACCCTATGTCAAAAAATTTAACACACCAGCAGTGTGAAGAGACCTGAAAGTGGCACATGGCAGCAGAGTGTGGCGATGGAGACAGCAGCAATGGGAGGCCGTACAGGGACCCATGAGAGACTCTGGACTTGGCAGCAGCAGCATGAGGAGGCGGTATATAGGGGCCCATGGCAGATTAGGGGCCTGGCAGCAGCTATGTGAGGCCCGTAATCTGCCAGCACCCTATGTCAAAAAATTTAACACACCAGCAGTGTGAAGAGACCTGAAAGTGGCACATGGCAGAGTGTGTGGCGATGGAGACAGCAGCAATGGGAGGCCGTACAGGGACCCATGAGAGACTCTGGACTTGGCAGCAGCAGCAGCATGATGAGGCGGGGCGGGTATATAGGGGCCCATGGCAGATTAGGGGCCTGGCAGCAGCTATGTGAGGCCCGTAATCTGCCTGCACCCTATGTCAAAAAATTTAACACACCAGCAGTGTGAAGAGACCTGAAAGTGGCACATGGCAGCAGAGTGTGGCGATGGAGACAGCAGCAATGGGAGGCCGTACAGGGACCCATGAGAGACTCTGGAGACTTGGCAGCAGCAGCATGAGGAGGCGGTACTATAGGGGGCCATGGCAGATTAGGGGCCTGGCAGCAGCTATGTGAGGCCCGTAATCTGCCTGCACCCTATGTCAAAAAATTTAACACACCAGCAGTGTGAAGAGACCTGAAAGTGGCACATGGCAGCAGAGTGTGGCGATGGAGACAGCAGCAATGGGAGGCCGTACAGGGACCCATGAGAGACTCTGGACTTGGCAGCAGCATGAGGAGGCGGTATATAGGGGCCCATGGCAGATTAGGGGCCTGGCAGCAGCTATGTGAGGCCCGTAATCTGCCTGCACCCTATGTCAAAAAATTTAACACACCAGCAGTGTGAAGAGACCTGAAAGTGGCACATGGCAGCAGAGAGTGTGGCGATGGAGACAGCAGCAATGGGAGGCCGTACAGGGACCCATGAGAGACTCTGGACTGGGCAGCAGCATGAGGAGGCGGTATATAGGGGCCCATGGCAGATTAGGGCAGCAGCTATGTGAGGCCCGTAATCTGCCTGCACCCTATGTCAAAAAATTTAACACACCAGCAGTGTGAAGAGACCTGAAAGTGGCACATGGCACATCAGCAGAGTGTGTGGCGATGGAGACAGCAGCAATGGGAGGCCGTACAGGGACCCATGAGAGACTCTGGACTAGCAGCAGCATGAGGAGGCGGTATATAGGGGCCCATGGCAGATTAGGGGCCTGGCAGCAGCTATAGGAGGCCCGTAATCTGCCAGCACCCCTATGTCAAAAAATTAAACACACCCAGCAGTGTGAGGAGACCTGAAAGTGGCACATGTTTGAGGCATGATTCATGGCGGATTTAGTCAGTTGTGTCAGGAACTGGTGGTTTGAAATCCAGACTAATCCACGCCTGATTCATTTTCACAAACGTGAGTCTCTCCACACTTTGGGTGGACAGTCGTGTCCTCCGCGGAGTTAAGGTAATACCTCCCTGCCGCACTAAGCTACACGCGCTCCGATGCCACGCTACTGGCCGGGCATGACAGCCTTTCAAGGGCAAATTCAGCTAGTTGGGGCCAAAGGTCAAGTTTCGTTGCCCAGTAGTCAAGGGGATTGTCTACCTCGGTTGGCAGGGTGCTGTCCAAGTAGGCCCAAGCCTGTTGTTTGAGCTCCTGCTCCAGGTCCACCTGATGCTGCTGCTGCTGCTGCGGCTGGTTAGTAGTTTCCTCACTGCGCTGGTGAAGAAAGCTACTCATCATCGACTGCAGACTGAGGGGGGGCAGCCACTGCTGGTGGAGCTGCCACTGCTCCTACCACCCCACCCCTCCCCTGCTGCCATGCCAGCGGAACGCGAGCGCACAGGGCCCACAGTGTCTGAGGATGGATCCGTTGGCGCACAAAGGCAGATGACCAACGGACTACATAGGTGGTTTTATATAGTTACGTAATTTTGGCTCCTCCCTCTCAGCAGGCTGTGAAATGAAAAAGGCCCACCATTTTGGACCGGTAGCGAGGGGGGCCAATCAAGGTGGACAGGCCAAAAGTCATCCTCTCTGTCATGATGGTTATTTAGTTCGGCGTGTCGACTACGCAAGCAAGTCCGAGCATGCTATGGGCCATTTGTGCAAGGAATGCGAGGGACCTCCCTGCCTCCATCTCCACAGCATACTGCGCACGGCTGCGTCTGGGTCCTCATGTCTCCTCCTCCTCCTCCTCTACCAGATGCCTGCCTCCTCCACTCCTGTCGCTGAGTGGAAAAACCACCCATTTACTCAATAATTCCTGAGCACAAATGTCCGCTCTAACCTCCTCCTTCTAGATTCCTGTCCGGCCCCCCACAGGGGTCATGTGGCGTGATGAAATCTGTGTCGCCACGTCTACCCGCACCCTGACCAGCCCATTGTTAACAGATTTGTTCCAGGACGTGCAACGAGGAATGACGTGTTCAATCCCATAGTCTTGCCGACTCTACGAACCAATAGCGTGGCCCTCCTCAAAGGGCTCTGAGCAGCGGCAAGTTGTCACCCATGAGCTGCCAAGGTGAACAAAGTTACCGGGGGATCCTTTATCCGCTTGAATTTCAGGAAATCGGTGTGGCCTTTCGCTGCTCGTAAAGGCGGTCTAACATTGTAGGGTTTTAAATTTCCCAAACCTTGTTGAAACGTCGCAGTCAGGCGATGCTGGGAATTCCCTTCCCAGCTGCAGTCAATGGGGTGTTCTTTGCGGTGTAGGAATGGCTGAATGCTGCCATTTAGTGACATTTTAAGGATTCTTGCAGTGGGATGGTGGATTTTTGGGGGAACCCCTTTACAACCGATTGAACCGTGACATGCTGGCGATGGCACAACCTTCCTTGACCAGAGCAGCCCCCCATGTTTTTTCCCTTGTCAGTCAAAAATGGTTCCGATTTTTTGTTTGCGCGGAGACAGCCTCTGTCGTTTTCTGTTTTATTACATCACCGTTCCTCCCCTGGGACTACGTTCGCCCCAAAGGGTACCAGGTGCCAAAAGGTGACCCGTTGCGCCCCGACATGTGATTTGCCGGGGGGTAATGGGACTTGGCACGGGGGTGGCGGGAGGAACCCGGGGGAAAAAAAGAGGTGGTAGAGGGGGACATGCCTTGCTGGGCCAAGGACGTGCAAACGTGGAGGCAAAAGCGCTGACCTGTCCCAAATTGCTGGTGGGGTGTGCCGGACACGTTCACCCAGTGGGCCCTAAATGACTGTACTCCCCGACCGTAGTTACAGCTCCCCAAATCGGCGCTGCCGTGCACTTTGGCAGAGCCGACATGCCAAAAACTGGCCACCCCTCTCTTCTTTCATGTGAAAGCAGGGCGGCACTGCCTTTTTGGGGAAAGAAATGCGGCTTTGGGACTCTCCCCCGCGGCGGGCCAAAACCCTCATTTTTTCGGAAAAAGGTGCTGAGTCCCCCATTGGAAAGGGGGGGGCTGCGCACCCGCAACTTGGCAGGAGGAGTTTAGCTTTTGCACCGTGGGTGCTCTGCAAAAGTTGTCTCTTGGATACG
>CATNWA010013461.1:0-10067 GCA_951230385.1 Staurois parvus | reverse complement strand
CTTCCGGGAAAATCCCAAATAAACATTAATGGTGTGGGGGTGATCAGGGATTTTGACTGGTAAGCATTTTTAAAAAAAAAAATAAATATTTTTTTTCTTTTTGTTTAAAAAATTTTTTTTAACACACAGTGACAAAACCAAAAAAATGAAATTGTTCATTCCCTTTTTTTTCTATTGGGGCTTTTGACTGGAAAGTCTTACCAGGGATTGTTGTGACCAATCCACGAAAATGAACACAAATAGTACACAATGGATGGCATTAATGATGCCATCCATTGTGTATCCCTGTCATTGTAATCTGCTGTGTTTTGGTCACAGCAATCATAGGGTTTATCGGCAGCAGCAATTACACTGAGCAGGTCATTCGCTGTGTTGGTGGACCCCGCAGGTGACAGATCTCACCACAGTGTGGGTCCTTTCCGGGAGTACGTCATATAGGGGTTTATTTACTAAAGCTGGAGAGTGCAAAATCAGACTCCCTTTTTGCATAGAAACCAGTCAGCTTTCTAACCTCAGCTTGTTCAATGAAGTTTTGGCAATGAAACTGGAAGCTGATTGATTTCTATGCAGAAGTGAGTCTGATTTTGCACTCTCCAGCTTTAGTAATAAACCCTTAGGTAACCGGGAATGGTGACTGTCCAGTTTTGAGCGGGGAAAGGGGGTTAATGTTGCCTCCTTAACCCCTGTTTAACCCTACAAACCTTCACCCAACCGCATGGTGAATGAGTCGATTTGAGGGTATACTGCCGGCTGCTGAGTGCACAGCTTTAAGCTGTTGCCCCATCAGCTGCCTTTAGAGCTCAGGGGAGAAGTTTTGTGGTGGTGGTGGATGGGGGGGGTTAAAAATGCAGTTCAGCTGCGAGCTGAACCCCCCCCCAGAAAAAAAAAATATCTACAGCCCTGTTTGCATAGGACCCTTGCCGAATGTATTTCAATCTGAGTTCCTCCAATTCTTTATCCTCAATCATTGAACTTTTTTTTTCCCCAGTTTTTAATGTGACCTTTATTAAAATTACCCCTTCCCTTCCTATGCTACCCTTCCTATCATCTTGTTACCGAAAAAAAAACAACAAAAATTTCCCAGCTCACTTACCACCCCAAACCCCCCTCCCAAAAAACCCCAAATTACCCTGTCCAACCGTTTTTTGTTAAGGGGTTTTGACTTTGAACACATTTAAAATATATTGGAAAAAGCTGTAGGGGGCATTTTAAAAATTGAAACCCCATCTGCGGTCAAAACCCCTCCCCTATAGGGTTAGAAATTTTGGAAAAACATACTAATTTTGGACGTTGAAGGGGGTTTATGCTGGGGGAAGCCCTCCCCTCCTTAAAGTTATGGGGAATGCACTGGGAACCTTAGCAATTAGCACAAGGGAAAATTAATCGGGGGGGTGGGGGGTTCTTCCCCCCCAAAAAATTTTCCCCAAACATTTACAAAACAAATGGCAACCCCCCAAAACCCAAAAAAGGCCCCTTTTGCAGAAAAAGGAGCACAGGAAGAGCGCGATGTCAAAAAGAACAAAAATTTTCCAGCTTACTTACCCAAGCCAGTCTGCTACAAACCAAATTACCCTGTTTTAACAGTCCACTTTTGCATTTCCAAACTGGCAGTTCAGCTGAAGGGCCACTTTAGGGCCCCCAAGTTATCTGCAGTCCTAACTAAAAATTTTTGAGAGCCTTAAAATTTTGGGGAGCACATATATAATTTTGGAAGATTGAGGGGGGTATCCCTGAAGAGATTTTTTAATGCCCTTGGAAAATTCACTGCCTGCATGATCCCCAATCTCTGCTTTTTCCGCCTTGATTCGGGGCTGTGATTGGTGCCTTTCTGTCTGGTTTTACTAAACCCCAGCTTGTAAAACCCAACTCCCTTTAAAATTAAAAACTGAGAGGAGCCCTATGTGCATATACTTTTGCTCGTCTGTTTCCCAGCGCTGTCGGGTTTCCCAAAGTTTTCGTTGCCCCACCCATGGCTTTTGGGGGCCTTTTTCATTTTTCCTTGCAGACCCTGTCTAATTTAAAGGGGTCCCTTGTATGAAAAAATGTGAACCCTCCCTTCTGGGGTCCTCATACAGGTACAAAAACCCCCCAGCATTTGGGCTCTTTGTGGCACCCAATGTGGGGGTTTTAAAAGTTCCTGACTTTTAAATTTTGAACTCGGGGGAAAAACATTTGGGATGACGGGGTAAAAATGTACTCAACTTTTACATTACAATTTCCCAAAATTAACCCAAAAACATTTTTTGTAGACTTGGAAGGGGTTTCCCCTTCCGGGTTTTTTATGAATGTCTTTGCCCTTTCCTGTCCCTGTGAAACTAAAGGGAAAGCTTGATAAGAATGGGGGACAGCGGAAATTTTTAATTGAGATAAAAAAGACAAAAAACCCAAAACCCAAATTTTCCAGACAGGGGTTTTTTTACCTTTTCTTCTTTTTTCCCTGAAAAAAAAACTTTTTTTGATGGAGCCCTGTTTTCCCCTTGCAGGTTTTCCCCGTTACTTCGTTTATCAATAAAAAATTTAAAAAAATGACTTTTTTTTAAAAAGATTATTTCATGAAAAACATTCCTTTTTACCCAAAAGCATTTCACATACATTTTGCCCCCGAGGGCTTTGCCCTTGTGTTCCCTGCCTGCATTTTCCCTGTTTTTTCTGGGGAAATTTTAAAAAAGTCCACGGCTTTCCAAAAAAAAAGTTTCCCCTTTAGGTAAAAACCCCGGTTTTTAGCCCAAATAGGAACAGCGCAGAAAATCAGAACCATTTGCGGGAATTTAAAAGTGATAATGATTCGTGGGGGAAAATTCGTCTTTCGGGACAAATCAGGGGGAATTTTTCTCTGTTTGGGGGGCACAGCCCTTAAAGGGGGGTGTGCTTATGTGGAGTGCGGTTTTTTGAATGAGTGCAGGGGCATTTAAAAACACGCACTTTATTTATGCCTTTTTCTTTTTTAAAAACAGGAAAACTCCCTTTTATCTGTTCACCCCCTTCTTAACCAGACAAACCCCTTTTGCCCTTCCTGCGGGTTCTTTTTGGGGGAAACTGCATTTTTTCTGCTACCCTCCCCCCTTAAAACCAAAGAAAAAACGCATTAGGACTCCTGCTGTTTTTTTTTGGGTTTAACTGCATTTATCTGCTCCCTCCACTCTTAACCAGGACAAACGTTTTTGAATCCGGGCTGTTTTTTCTTTGGGGGAAATGCTTTTTATCTGTCCCTTTCCCAATCTTAAACCAGCAAAAACGCTTTGGGACCCCTGTTTGTTTTCTTTGGGAAACCCGGGCATTTATCTGCTACCCCCCATTTTAAAACCAAAGAAAAAACGCATTAAACTCCTGTGTTCTTTTTTGGGGGTAACTGCTTTTTATCTGCTCCCTTTCACTTTAACCGGGAAAAAACGCATTGACTCCTGTTAAATTTTCCCCCAAATGTTGTAATTTATATTTTTTAAATCTGTTAAAATTGTCCCTCCCCCTCTAGGCCCTCTAAGGTTTAGGGATTTGGGGGGCCGGGTTTCCCTTTAAAGAATCTCCCCCCCCCTAAAAAATGTGACCCTTTTTATTTTTTTGGCCTTCCCAATTTTTGGGGCCCGGATTTTTGAATGCTCTTTGAGCATTCCCTTTAAAATTTAGTTCAGCTTCATGGGGGGTTCTTTTATGGGGGGAAACCAGTCTCGGGTTGGGGGTTTGCTGTTTATGATGGAATCCCGGTTTTTGAAGGGTGCAGGCAGTTAAAAACAGCAGTTGAACTTAAAGAGGAAAAATTAAGCGCAGGAAGACCCCAACAGCAAAAAAAACCCCAAAACTGCATGCTGGACAGAAAAAAAGGGAAAAACCACCCTGGGGAAAAAATCTCTTACCACCTGGGTCCCACTCCGTGAAACTTTATATAAAAACCCCCCCTCTTCTGTTTTTTTTCAATTACTATTCCCCCTCCGTTCCCCCATCCCCCTTCCAAATCTACCCAATACTGCCCCACCCCAAAAACTTTACATCTCCCCCTCATTGCTATCATCTCCCTTTACTATGCTTTCATCACCTCCCCAAAATCCCTTTTCCCACTCCCCCTTCTCTTTTTCCTCTCCTCTTTTCCCAAAATCCATTCATTTTACCCCTTCTGCTCCTCCCAAAACTTTTGTATATTGTGCCCTCCCCTGCTTCCTTCCCCTTTTATGGCACCCACCACCCCCTTTCCCTTTTAAAATTCCCCCTTTCCCCCTGACCCCAACACCCTTCCAATTTTTTATTTTCTCCGCTCCTGCACATCCCCCCCCAAATGCCCCCCTTTTCCCCCTTCCCCTCCTCAAAAACCCGCGGGGGGAATCTCCCCGAATCCGGGGCCCCCCCCACCACCCCCTCACCCCCCCAAAAAAACCCCCCACCTCCACGTCCTGCCACAACCCCCAAATTTTTTAGTTTCTGTCCCATGCCCCCTTTAAAATTTCCCCCCCCGTTTTCATGTGCCTCCTCCCCTTGCACCCCCGGACCCGGTGTTGAAACAAGCTTACCCCCCCTTCCACGACCATCTTTGTTTCCCGGGTTTCCCTAAAACCTCCGGGCGATTACGGAAAACCTGGTTAAAACCCCCAAATGCTGGGACCCCCCCCATGGGCCTCTCCTACGGGGGGGTTCACCTGGCCCCCAAAACCCCCCGGGGGCCCCAAGGGGGCGTAAAGGTGGTGGGGTTGGCCTGCTCCTTATCCCCGGGCTGAGCCCTTCCGAGTCCTAAAAAACCCCCCCCCCCACCCTTTTCTCCCCCTTCGAGGCCCTCGGGCTTTCCGGAATTTTCCCCCAAACCCCCCTTTGAAGATTGCTGGGGTTTTTCCCGGCCTCCGGGAAATCCTTAACCCGAATTCCGGGAAAAGACTTCCCCCCTCCGGGGCTACCCCTTCTTTCCTCCCCTTTTTGATTTCCCCATTAAACCCTTGGGGTTTTCAACTTCCTTTTTTCAACCTCGAAAACCCCCGGGGAACCCCAACCCCCCGTCTCCCCCATTTTAAACCTCCCCCTTTTGGGCACTTGCACGTGCTTCCCAACCCAAACCACCCACCCGGGGTTTAATACCCTTGATCTTGTCTTCTCCAACCGCCCCCGCTCCCCCCCAAAACCCTCATTTAACCCCCCCTTCCCCTCTCCTGCCACAACCTGTTCCCTTCTCTTTTCCTAAAACCTCCAAAACCCCCCTACCCCCAAATGTCACATTATTTAAAACCCGAAACCCCCGCAACCTTAACCGGGCCTTCCCCCCACTCCGAAAGTTGACCCAACTCCATGCCCGATCCTCCCCCTGCCCTTTGCCCGACTTGGTTTAGGGACCCCCTTTCAACAATGCGCTGTCAACGCCCTTGATTTAAATTTAAGCCCCTTTTAAAACCACCCCGCAACATCGGACCCCAAACCGCCCCCACCCCTTTTGGGCAGATGATAACAAAAAAACCCTTTAAAACCGACACAGTCTTTGCCCGGGGAGGACATGGCGAAAAACCAAAACCCCAAAAACAAGCATTTCCCAACCCGATACAAATCTCCCCTTCCACCCCCTTTCACCTCCCTTCCCCCTTATGCCCAAAAAAACCCCTCTTCCAGCCCCTCATCAAGGCCCTCTCCCCCAAATTTCCTCCCCGGGGATTTTCTCCCCCTTAAAAACTTTTTTTACCCCCCCCAAAAACCCCCACCTCCCCCCCAAGGCCCCTAAACCCCCTGCCCTTTGAGATTGCCAATCACTTCAAAAACAAGATTGACCCCCAATTCGCAAAGGACATTGCCGAAACCCTCAACGCCCTTCTAAAACCCGCCCCCTTCTCCCCAAAACCACCCCCTCACCCCCCCCTTCCCCCCTTCAAACAAAACCCCCACAGGGACTTCGCGTGTTTAAAACCCTTCCCTCCAAACCCCCTTCCCCCCGCACTCAGCTCCCCCTCTAAAACCCCCTCCCCCCACGGCCCCACCACTGTTTCCCTGCCCCCCTTCCCCCACCCCACCCTAAAATTCCTAAATACTGAAGCCCCCCCAAAACACTCCGAACCCTTTGACCTTACTACCATCGAAAAAGTCCCCAGTCCTCTCTGAGGGCCGCCCTCACCCCCGGGCCCCCCTTGCCCCCTTATCCCCCATCAAACCCTCCCTACCCACTCCTCTAACCTCCCGCCCCCTTCCCCCACCGCTCCACCCCACCCACATTTCCCAATTTTTCCTATCCCCCGGCCCCTTTCCCTTTCCCCCTCAAAAACATGCACACATCCCCCCCACATATTTAAAAAAAGCCCCTCCCTGGGCCCCAATGACCCGAAAAACCTCTAACCCATCTCCCTGCCCCCAATTTAATCTAAACTCCTTCGGAGCCCCCCTAGTTTTCACCCGCCCCTGATGCTCTCCCCCTCAACGAAAAAACAACCCCCTTTGGATCCCCTACAGCCCGGGCCCTTCCCTTCCCCTTACACTCCCCGAAACTGCCTTACTCAAACTCTCCAACGCCCCTGCAAAACCGCCAAAGCAAAAGGGCCCAAAATTTTAAAGTGCTCCAAACTCCTTGACCTCCCTGGGGCCCCTTTAAACACAGTCAAACCACCCCCCTCCCCTAAAAACTAAAACCCCCTCGGCCTCAGAAAATCGGGGCTCTCCCCTGGCTCTCACCTCCCTGTCACAACGCTTTTTAAAGGCTTTCCTATAATGCCCCCACCCCCTTAAACTCCCCCTCTCTGTTGGGGCCCCCAAAAGGCTCTGCCCTGGGGCCCCCTTCTCTTCTCCATCTTACCCTCCCCCCTTGGGCCCCAAACTATACACTCTCACGGTTTTAAAACTACCACCCTATGCCGACGACAAAAATTTTCCCTTTTCTCTAAAACCCCCCCACCTCCCCCCCTCGGCCCCGCCCAAAATCCCCACCCCTGTTGAGGACATATCAAAACTGGATTTTTCGCTCCCCCTTTCCTTAAACTAAACCTCCCCAAAAACCCGAGTTTCTTGTTTTCCCCTCCGCCCGGAAAAACCCCCCCCCAAAATTGCCCTTCTCCATAAATGTCCAAAAACCCCAAACCTTTCAAACCCCCCCCGCAGGCCGGAAGTCCCGGGTGTTCTTTTTGGACCCCAAACCCTACCCTTTCCCAGCCCCAAAGTTCCATCTTTAACAAACTCATGCAGACCCCAAACCTCCGCAACATCCCCAAAAATTTCCGCAGTTCCCTAACCCCAAAAAAACCCAAAAAAACAGCTCATCCCTCCACCCTCTTTTCGCGACTCGACAAAACTGCAACTCCCTCCTCATGGCCTGCCTCCCCGCTGGCTTTTCCCCGCTTCAGCCCATCCTGAATACGGCTGCCCCGGGACCCCCATTCACCCTTTCCCAAACCCGCCTCCTTTTTCCCCCCACCCCCCTTGCCAACCCCTCCATGGCTTCCGTTTGCGAAAAACGGATCAAATTCAAAATCCAAACGCTGCCCGTAAAAGCTGCCCCCCCCATACTCCCCGGGGCCCCGAACAACCATCACTGCCCCTTTTTACATGTACCCCCCAAGCACGCAAAACTCCGTCCTCCCCAAGACCCCCTTCTTTATTTCCCCTTTGGTTTTTTTCCCCCCCTTTGCCCCCCTCCAGGACTTCTCCGGGGGTGTCCCACCCTTTGGGAAAACCCCCTCCCCCAAACCCCCTTTCAGATTATACCTACTCTCCTCCCTTTAGGGGGGCCACCCTGAAAACCCTTTCTCTTCGGGAAGGGCACTACCCCGCCCCTGCTAACTTCCGACCTCCCCCACTCTTCCTAAAATCCTTTCCCCCACAGCTATTTTCCTCCTGTCCCACCACCCCTCCCTCCTAAAATTTTTGCTTAAAAGAGCGGGCCCCCCTGGGCCCCCTCTTGTTTTGAATTGTTTTGGTATTGTTCTGTCCCCAAGTTCTGTCCCCCTTTGTAATTTAAAAGGAAATGAGCGAAACTATTGGCGCTTTATAAATACTAAATAATAATAATAATAATAATAATAATCAGACACTAAAAAACGTTTTTTGGGACTTTGTAAAGTGATGTCCCCAAAATTTGGCGCTATTTTTCAAATTTTTCGTTTTTTTGGGTTTGATTTTTTTAAATTGAATTAAATTTATTAATTTTATTATTTTATTTTTTTTTATGAGTATTTTTTAAAGTAAAAATTACAAAGGGATTGCAGGCCTAAAATTTACATAACACCAAAATTTCCATGCAAAAAAAATGGAAAACCGCTTTTGGAAAAAAATTTTCCTGCTTTAAATAAACCCCCGCCAGGGGGGTTAAGGGCCTCCCCCAATAAAAACCCAACCCAACCCAAACAATTTTTTATTTTTTTGGGGTCAAGCGGGGAAAAAGATAAAAACCCCGTGGACTCTCCCAAAACCGGGGGGAAACTTGCTGATTTTGGAAGTTACCCTTTGGTCCCTTAAAACTAAATTTACGGTCCAGTGGACGATTTTAATTGAAAATTTTAAAATTTATCAAACTTTTTTTATGTGGTTTAAAAATTTAAACCCCTAATTTTTTTACCCTTTTAAAGCTCTCCCAACTTTTTTTCCAAAATTTTGTTTTTGATAAGGTTTGTGTTAATTTCCTTTAGTGTCTAGCTGCTATCTTTTTTTTGAGCGCTCGCTAAATAACCATACAAAAAACCTATACTTTGCCACGGGAAATTTAAATTTTTCCCACCTCATTCAATGTTTTGGCCCAATTTTTTGGGATTCTCTATAAAAAATGTAAAAATCAATTACTTTTATAAATAAATTTAAAAAAAAAGGGGGGAAAAATCACTTTTTTCCTTTTTCTTCCCGTCGTTTTTACAATTTAAAAATTATGCAAAAAAAAAGGGCAAGAAAAATTTAAAGTTTAATTAAAATTTGAGAAAAGGGTAAAATTTTTTTTTTTGGGGGGTGTGGTAAAAGTCTTATTTTTTGGGATTGATTATTACACAAATGGTTTTTTAAAAAGGCATTTTTTTTAATTACTTAAATGTAAAATTTCCTTTATTGCAAGGGCTACCCAAAAGAAAACATCAAAGATTGCTAATTTAAAAAAAGGAAAAACCACTGTCCTCTAGCCCATAGCAACAAAATTGTATTAAAATAAAGCAGCCACTAAAAAAAAGAAAAGTGACTTTTTTGGGGTTTCACCCAGTTACAGTCATTTTGTATTACTATTTTAAGGAACTTTGTGCCAACATGAAAAATTATTCTTGTGCATTGTCATATGTGGGGTTTTATTTGATTTTTTTTTTAACATTTTTCTTTTCCCAGGGGGAAAAAGGAAAAGGCAAATAAAACCCCTGTTTGGGTTTTTTCCTTCTTGTTTATTTGAAATAAATTTTTGTTTTAAAAATTTTTAAAACACTTTTTTAATCAGGGGTTGTTGGGTCTGAAACAAATAAAAATTAAAAAAGTGGTTTTAAAAAACCCAAAAAGAAAATTTTAAAATTTGTTGAAAACATTCTTAGATGTGGACGGGTTGAAAATTAGTTTATTTTTCAGGTTTCTTTTTCTTTTTTCATCTGGGTTCAGTAAGTTTTATTGTTCTTCAAAACCAAGCAGAATGTTTTAGTTTACATGGTTAAAAAACAAATTTTTTAAAAACCCCTTGTGGGAAAAAATTATAATGATCAGTTTTTTAATTTATTCATTTTAAAACCTTTATCCCAAAAAAAAACCCAAACCCAGTTTTTTTTAAATGGGGAGCTGGAGTTGGGCCCTTTGATTTGTTCAGTATGCATGTGGTTTTTTTTTTTGGCTTCCCCACTAATCCACACTGAACCTTTACTCGACCCAGTGAGGGTGAAAAGGGCCTTGGTTGTCCGGTTCCCCTCTCCCCTTTTCCCCCTTTTTGGCTGAAAAACCCCAGCAGTGGGACCCCATTGTCAATTATACCCATTAAAAGGTGAGGCGTGGGGGGGGGGCCCAAAAACTCTGTGTGTCTTTTGAAAAACATAGAAGCAGCGTTCGGAGCTAGGGGCCCCAAAGCCCTATATCCAAGGGGCTTGCTAGGGGGCAGGGTTTCAAAGAGAAGGAGCCATGAGCTCCCAGGGGGGGGGTTTTGAGAGTAGGTTTAGAGTCCCTTTGAAAAAAAC
>CATNWA010013458.1:0-12940 GCA_951230385.1 Staurois parvus | reverse complement strand
CGCACTTGTTTAGGTCAGTATTAAAGTAGTACTTTATTGTACAAAACAAAAAAAGGAAAACAGGGCAGGATTTCTAATGCAGAAGACAAGTATGCATTAAAATGACCCACCTGTCTGCCCACCCGTGTACAGTGAGCACACACGCAGCTCACAGTGGAGATTTGGCAGTGCCAAAGCTGACTGCTCTCTTGCGCATGTGCAGGACTGATGTCATATTGGCCCAGCCAATTTAAAAGTGGTAGTAAAACTCTCTATTGTGATTTTTACCTACAGGGAAGATTGTAATAAAACTTACCTGTAGGTAACATGAATACCTCCTAAAGGTTTACAGTTTAGGAGATATTCTAGAGAGCAGCTGGTGCTGTTCCTTCAGAGCTCTGTGCCGCGACCGTGACTCCCACTCTATTCAAGGGCCGAAGCAGTTCGTCCATTCAAGCAGCCACAGCCCGCAAACCCAGAAGGAAAACCGAGTAAAGATGGAAGTCTCTGCAATGGTGACAGCATGCTGCTGGAGGGCTTCATTCTTAGGTAGGTTTTTCATAATCTGCTAGTATGTGGTGCATACTAGCACATTATGCCTTTACCTTGCAGGAATTAGTTTTGTTTTGTTTTTTTTTACCTTTACTACTGCTTTAAGCAGAAACCACGCCGCTAGAAGATGTCAGCGGTGGGTGGGGAGCTCCAGGATGTTGCATAGCTGGAACCGAGGTGAGTATAGTTCTGTTTTAAAGTCATTAGATCAGCCAGGTAACCAGTATTTTTCAGAAAGAGAGGGTTCAGCACTGGCAGCTGACATACTATCACCAGCATTGATTTCTTTAAAATACTTTTCATCTATTTGTTTTATTTATCTTTGCCTTTGTAAATAAAAATTTATGTTAAGCGCTTCCGTGCCACTCTATAGCAGAAATACTGCTACAGGGTGGCATGGATGCACAAAATCACGTATATACAGTATACGTGATTTTGCAGCTCTGCGCAGGCCTTGGCTGTCAATCACCAGGTCCCAGCCGGTGATTCCCCGCCAGCACCCAACGATCTCCGAGTATTACTGATGGGGAAAAGACCTGTATGTAAACAATACAGATCTCTCCCCTGTCAGCTTCTGCACACTGATTTATATGGCTCTGCATAGCCCATACACCACAGATAATTGAGAATCTGGAATGGTAGGCCAAATATCGCATGAGATGTTGCAGCGGTCTCCTGCAGGAAAGTTGGCCGTCTGCGTGGTCTTGACACCTCTATACCCTGATGACAGACTCCATAGTGGAAACACCTCTAGATCAATCGTTTGAGACAAAACTCCTCCAGAACTTCCACAGTACTCTTCCATCACCCTAAAAACATCAAAGGGAAACTTCCATTGCGCAACACCATATTTATTAGCAACACCATATTTAAAAGGTAAAAAACATTTAAAATTGCACTTACACAAAAAAACATGTGTATGGCACTTTAAATCCCCAGCAAAAAGCAATTCCTCCTCAAGTGTAGCGCTATCAAGTCCCGCTCTACATGTTTCATCATATGACGTCATCAGGAGCATGATGACAAAAATTGCTGCGCTGCCTCTCCCAAAAACTACTTTAAATAATTAATTAAATAAATAAATTAACTCCCTACTACACAAAGGGTCCCCACAAATGTGCATGTGCTATAATGCCCCATGGGCTGGCAATTATATCCCTCCAGTGGCTAAATCCCAAATAAACCAACCCCACACGTCATATGATGACGTCATATGAAGAAACGTGGAGCGGGGCTTGATAGCGCTACACTTTTCTTGTGAGAAGGAATTGCTTTTTGCTGGGATTTAGAGTGCCATACACATGGTTTTTATGTAAGTGCAATTTTAAATGTTTTTTACCTAATAAATATGGTGTTACGCTATGGAAGTTTCCCTTTGCTGTTTTTACGGTGGTGGAGGAGTACTGTGGAGGTTCTGGAGGAGTCTGTCATCAGCTTATAGAGGTGTCAACAAGACCACACAGACGGCCAGCTTTCCTGCAGGAGAGCGCTGCACCATCTCATGCAATATTTGACCTACCATTCCAGGTGGTCAGTTATCTGTGGTGAGTGGGGCTCTGGAGGGGGAGCACTAATTGGGGCACTATGCACAGAGAATTGCTATGGATAAGAAGATTTACTATTGTATCACTTAATATTCACACTGGATGCGAATAGGGGTTTCTTTGGGGATTTTTTTGTACTTTCCATTTTTTCTTATATATACAAAAATATAGTGAAGCGCTTAATAAAAAATATATATAACTATATATATTTAAAGTGCCATCAGTGAAAATACGTGCTACGTGTTAGCACTAGAATGAAGATCACTGTTCTATCACAAGCTACACTTGCATGGACTTTTTTTATTTATTTATATATATATGATATATGATTTATACATATATATATGTTCTGTATATGCACTTTTAAAAAAAGTTTATTTGTATACACTTGTTCACCTTTAATTATTGCACTTTTCATTTAAAAAACAGTGAAGGAGGACTAAGGAACCCCTTGGAGTCATAAGATTATTTGTCACTGGTGTGTTTATTATCACTGATAAATTAGGAATTCAGTTTGGTTTGTTTAATTACTTTAAATATAATTTTGGTTGTAAATGCTCCAGCATTTTAATAAGGAATTATTAACACGTAGCACGTATATTCACTGATGGCACTTTAATATATATAGTTATATATGTTTTTTATTAAGCGCTTCACTATTTTTTGTATATATTTGGTTACTTAATGGTTAAGGTAGAGTGACAGCAGCTGTTGAGATAGGGACCTTGCTGTATTGAGCGCAGGAGGATACTTGTAATATTGTTTCCTAGTGTTATTTACCACAATACCCCCTGCAGCTAATATGGAGATTTTTCAGTTTGTGGAAAATAGGGCCATTAATGTAGAAGAAATTTTCAATCAAACTGAACATGCCCTGAATAATGATCTAGATACCATTTATAGGAAATTAGGGCACATAATGGAAAAAAAGTTGTCCATATGGTGGGATATGGCCACCTTTGAAAAATATCTGAAAGATCGGTTAATTCCAAGGAGGTTTAGATGGGATATTCCCATTTGTGATGGGTTAGATGATGTAGAATCAACCGAAGAATGGTTTGATTTTTTCCACGAGAAAGGTTTAGAACTTGTGAGGTTTCTAATGAAGAGAAAACAAAGAAAAATGAGGATTTTAGAATCACAAATAGGAGAAAATTAAAAACAAGTTGGAACTATGAAAGACTCTGTGGACATAGGGCCATATAATAAACGTCTAAACAAAGATCTTGAAAAATTAGACCAAGAGATAAAATATAGGAAAACCAAAAAATTCCCAGAGAGATTTTAATGATTTTAAAAAAGAACAAGTTTTTAAATGGCAGAGTTCCCAAAAGGAGACAGATATTGGATCCAATAATACCACTCCGATTAAAGATCAAAAGATGGATGAAAACAGACCCCTCCCTATGCCGCCAAAAATAGCATTTAGAGGTAATAATGATCAGAGAACTAATCAATATGTACCACCGTACCATACTCCGCATAATGGATGGAGGCAGCAACAAAAGAAAGGAGGTTCTTATTATAATAATAAAAATAATAATAAGAAAAATAATAATAATAACAACAAAGGTAAAAAATGGAGGTAATGGTTGGAGACCTAATCCACAGTGGAACCAACCAAACAACTATTACAGACCAGAATACTATGGCCCCCCCAGGCCTGAGTATTACCAAAGACCGTACAATTACTACCCGGAAAGGAGCCCAAGATTTTACCCACAAGAAAGGTGGTATCCACCCAATGGAGAAGGTAGAAGCCCTATTGAGATGTCTAATAGATATGAGGCACTAAGAAATGAATTGCCACCGAGAGATTTTTTAGACAGAGACAGGAGTCCGGAAGGAGTAAGATGGAAAAGCCCCCCAAGAGGAGGGGATGTAGGGCAGGGTGGAAACAGCAAAAGAAAAAGAGAACAATAGGGGAAGGCGTTTTTAATTTGAGTGGATGCGATCTATCTAAAGAAGAAATCATGGCGTTAGATAAAGGCCTGAAATTCGCACCACCCAAAGCAGCCAATAAATTTGACACCTATGTTGATGCTCAAAAATTCATCCGCAAGTTAAATATAAAGAAGTATTTCCTAGGACTACCAGGGGCAAAAAGCAATGTAGCAAGTGGTTCGAGTAATGAGATTTTACATAGTCAATTAAAAAATAAGTCACTTTTTAATCCACAAGTTTCTGGTAATCACCACATTGAGGTTTTTAAACGTATGATTAATAGAGATTTGGATAATCTCAAAATTCCAAAACTATCAACTAACATTGGTATCCAGACAGGAATTAATAGACTCTCCAAAAGAGATAATATAGTAATCAGACCGGCAGACAAAGGAGGGGGGATTGTGATTCTGTCGAAAGATTACTATTTACAGGAATTGAATAAACAATTATCTGATATTACTACATATAAAGTTATTCCAAAAGACCCGACATTAATCTATAAGAAGAAATTGGTTAAACTGGTACAAGAAGGAGAAAATAAGAAATTTTTAAATAAAAAGGAGGCAAAATATCTAGTACCAGAAATGTGTAGGATACCCATAATATATACAATTCCCAAGATACATAAAAATATGAGGGAGCCTCCGGGTAGACCCATTGTAAATGGAATACAATCCATCTTAGCGAGACTAGGTCAATATGTGGACTTCTACCTACAACCTGCAGTTCGAAGGACCAAAGCCTATCTACGTGACACCAAGCACCTAATTCAACTACTAGGATAAAATAGAGATAAACTCGGAAGTTATTCTAGCAAGTGCGGATGTAACTTCTTTATATACTATTATAGATCACGATGGAGCAGTGGAGGCAGCAGCTTGGGGCCTGAGACAATATACTAATATTGGATGGCCACAAAGAAAATATATATTAAAATGTTTAGAATTTGGCCCAACAGAATTACTTCTGGCATGATGAGACTTTTTTTCAGCAAATAAAAGGAGTCGCAATGGGGGCTAAGTATGCCCCCAGTGTGGCCAACTTGTATATGGCCCACTGGGAAGAAGAGGCGATCTATAGTCAAACCCCCGAGGAACTTATGTTATATTCCAGATATATAGATGACGTGATCATTATATGGAAAGGAAACAGTGAGTCACTACTAGGTTTTCTGAATGGAATGAATAACAATAATAGAAATATAAACTTCTCATGGACATATGATAATTGTCAAGTCAACTTTCTAGATCTTAATATTAGAATAGAAAGAGGAAATATTATTACTAAAACGTTCTTTAAGGAAGTAGATAGGAACGGCTTTATACCAGTAGACAGTTGCCATTTTCCCCCATGGCTGTATAATATTCCAAAGGGACAACTGGTTAGGCTAAAAAGGAACTGCTCAAGGCAAGAAGAATACATAGAACAGGCGGAAGTGATGGGGAATAAATTTATTAACAAAGGGTACCCAAAACAAGAAATTGAAAGACAGATTCATGAAGTCGGGAAACTGGAGAGGAATTCGCTAATAGTGGACAAGAAGAAGGATGAGAACTTTGACAGTCAGATGGCCATTGTGCTGGACTTTAATGTCCATTACAAAAAAATAGAGCAAATATTCAGGAGACATTGGTCAATTCTGAAATCTGATCCTGTGTTGAATCCAATATTAGATGATTGCCCAAAAATTTATCTATAGAAGAGCACCCACATTAAGGATGAGGTTGGTAAAGAGTGTGTTAGATCCACCTGATAGGAAGAAAAAATCCACTTTTTTGGATCAAATAGGTTTTTTCCCGTGCAGACAGTGTTATGGGTGTAGGGAAACGAGAGGAAAAAACACGAAACGTAAAACCTTTAAATGTAATGTTGATGGAATGGAGTTCAAAATCAAAGATTTTATTACTTGCCGTACAGAAGGTGTGGTTTACGGTTTGGAGTGTGGCTGTGGCTATCAATATATAGGCAGAACCAAAAGGCCACTCTGGAAACGCATTAGGGAACATGTTCAGAACATAAAAAAATGGTTTCCCGAAACATAGTGTATCCAAACATTTTTTAAAAAAACATAATAAGGATCCTTCCATAAGCCAACCCGGCCCCAATAGCCCACCCCTAGCCCCGACACATCTATACCCCACCATGCCGCCATAAGAATTAGAGAAAATAAAGATCGCCGCTGGCAAATTAGAACGCCCACTCCCCCCAAAAAACTTAGCAATAAGGGACTTTCTCGAGCCCCCCTCCAAAAACAAGCGCCCAGAAAAACCCTCATTAGCCGGGCCTCCCCGCCCCGCCTATAAAATAACATTGAACAGACGCGGCAAATGCACAAACGTAAAGAATACACCCCGTTCAATATAATAACCTTAAAAGCAGCAACTAACATCAAGTAATCCTACACAATAAAAAAAAAAAGTCAGAAAAAACAATAAACGGTAACCCTAATCAACACCCGCAGAACATTAATAAACAGGAAAAAAAAAAGCCTATCAAAGAGACTAAAATAAACACCAACCCCAACACAAATAACCCCAACACAACACCGCCCCTAACGCCTGAAAGCGACCAAACAAGGGTACAACAGCCAAATGACATCCAAAATTCCCTCACCAAAGCAAAACTAAAATACACAAAAGGGGGGCGAACACAGAAAAACAAAAAATCATATTTAGTTTTTAGCAACCCCCACCACCCCCCCATCTCCCACCCCCACCACAACCACCCCTACCACACCCCCAACCCACCCCCTCCCAAACACCCCACCCCCCCCCGCTTTCCCTCCCCCCCCCACCCCTCCCACACCCCCACCCCCCTCCCCCCCCCCCACACCCCCCCTCCCCCCCCACCCCCCCACCCCACCCCCCCCCCCCCACCCCCACCCACATCCCCCCCCCCGACCCTATCCCCTACCCCTCCCCCCTCCCCCCACCCTCCCACCCCCCCCCCCACCCCCCCCCACACCCCCCCCCCCCCACCCCCCCCACATCCCCCCCCACCCCCCCCCCCCCCCCCCCCCCATCCCCCAAACTACCCCTCCCCCCCCCCCCCCCCCCACCCCCCCCCCCACCCCCCCCACCTCCCCCCCCCGCCCCCCCCCGCCCCCCCCCCCCCTACCCCCCACCCCCCCCCCCCCCCCCCCCCCCCCCCCCCCCCCCCCCCCCCCCCCCCCCCCCCCCACCCCCCCCCCCCCCCCCCCCCCCCCCCCCCCCCCCCCCCTCCCCCCCCCCCCCCCCCCCCCACTCCCCCCACCCCCCCCCCCCCCCCCCCCCCCCACCCCCCCCCCCCCCCCCCCCCCCCCCCCCCCCCCCCCCCCCCCCCCCCCCCCCCCCCCCCCCCTTCCCCCCCCCCCCCCCCCCCCCCCCCCCCCCCCCCCCCCCCCCCCCCCCCCCCCCCCCCCCCCCCCCCCCCCCCCCCCCCCCCCCCCCCCCCCCCCCCCCCCCCCCCCCCCCCCCCCCCCCCCCCCCCCCCCCCCCCCCCCCCCCCCCCCCCCCCCCCCCCCCCCCCCCCCCCCCCCCCCCCCCCCCCCCCCCCCCCCCCCCCCCCCCCCCCCCCCCCCCCCCCCCCCCCCCCCCCCCCCCCCCCCCCCCCCCCCCCCCCCCCCCCCCCCCCCCCCCCCCCCCCCCCCCCCCCCCCCCCCCCCCCCCCCCCCCCCCCCCCCCCCCCCCCCCCCCCCCCCCCCCCCCCCCCCCCCCCCCCCCCCCCCCCCCCCCCCCCCCCCCCCCCCCCCCCCCCCCCCCCCCCCCCCCCCCCCCCCCCCCCCCCCCCCCCCCCCCCCCCCCCCCCCCCCCCCCCCCCCCCCCCCCCCCCCCCCCCCCCCCCCCCCCCCCCCCCCCCCCCCCCCCCCCCCCCCCCCCCCCCCCCCCCCCCCCCCCCCCCCCCCCCCCCCCCCCCCCCCCCCCCCCCCCCCCCCCCCCCCCCCCCCCCCCCCCCCCCCCCCCCCCCCCCCCCCCCCCCCCCCCCCCCCCCCCCCCCCCCCCCCCCCCCCCCCCCCCCCCCCCCCCCCCCCCCCCCCCCCCCCCCCCCCCCCCCCCCCCCCCCCCCCCCCCCCCCCCCCCCCCCCCCCCCCCCCCCCCCCCCCCCCCCCCCCCCCCCCCCCCCCCCCCCCCCCCCCCCCCCCCCCCCCCCCCCCCCCCCCCCCCCCCCCCCCCCCCCCCCCCCCCCACCCCCCCCCCCCCCCCCCCCCCCCCCCCCCCCCCCCCCCCCCCCCCCCCCCCCCCCCCCCCCCCCCCCCCCCCCCCCCCCCCCCCCCCCCCCCCCCCCCCCCCCCCCCCCCCCCCCCCCCCCCCCCCCACCCCCCCCCCCCCCCCCCCCCCCCCCCCCCCCCCCCCCCCCCCCCCCCCCCCCCCCCCCCCCCCCCCCCCCCCCCCCCCCCCCCCCCCCCCCCCCCCCCCCCCCCCCCCCCCCCCCCCCCCCCCCCCCCCCCCCCCCCCCCCCCCCCCCCCCCCCCCCCCCCCCCCCCCCCCCCCCCCCCCCCCCCCCCCCCCCCCCCCCCCCCCCCCCCCCCCCTCCCCCCCCCCCCCCCCCCCCCCCCCACCCCCCCCCCCCCCCCCCCCCCCCCCCCCCCCCCCCCCCCCCCCCCCCCCCCCCCCCCCCCCCCCCCCCCCCCCCCCCCCCCCCCCCCCCCCCCCCCCCCCCCCCCCCCCCCCCCCCCCCCCCCCCCCCCCACCCCCCCCCCCCCCCCCCCCCCCCCCCCCCCCCCCCCCCCCCCCCCCCCCCCCCCCCCCCCCCCCCCCCCCCCCCCCCCCCCCCCCCCCCCCCCCCCCCCCCCCCCCCCCCCCCCCCCCCCCCCCCCCCCCCCCCCCCCCCCCCCCCCCCCCCCCCCCCCCCCCCCCCCCCCCCCCCCCCCCCCCCCCCCCCCCCCCCCCCCCCCCCCCCCCCCCCCCCCCCCCCCCCCCCCCCCCCCCCCCCCCCCCCCCCCCCCCCCCCCCCCCCCCCCCCCCCCCCCCCCCCCCCCCCCCCCCCCCCCCCCCCCCCCCCCCCCCCCCCCCCCCCCCCCCCCCCCCCCCCCCCCCCCCCCCCCCCCCCCCCCCCCCCCCCCCCCCCCCCCCCCCCCCCCCCCCCCCCCCCCCCCCCCCCCCCCCCCCCCCCCCCCCCCCCCCCCCCCCCCCCCCCCCCCCCCCCCCCCCCCCCCCCCCCCCCCCCCCCCCCCCCCCCCCCCCCCCCCCCCCCCCCCCCCCCCCCCCCCCCCCCCCCCCCCCCCCCCCCCCCCCCCCCCCCCCCCCCCCCCCCCCCCCCCCCCCCCCCCCCCCCCCCCCCCCCCCCCCCCCCCCCCCCCCCCCCCCCCCCCCCCCCCCCCCCCCCCCCCCCCCCCCCCCCCCCCCCCCCCCCCAACCCCCCCCCCCCCCCCCCCCCCCCCCCCCCCCCCCCCCCCCCCCCCCCCCCCCCCCCCCCCCCCCCCCCCCCCCCCCCCCCCCCCCCCCCCCACCCCCCCCCCCCCCCCCCCCCCCCCCCCCCCCCCCCCCCCCCCCCCCCCCCCCCCCCCCCCCCCCCCCCCCCCCCCCCCCCCCCCCCCCCCCCCCCCCCCCCCCCCCCCCCCCCCCCCCCCCCCCCCCCCCCCCCCCCCCCCCCCCCCCCCCCCCCCCCCCCCCCCCCCCCCCCCCCCCCCCCCCCCCCCCCCCCCCCCCCCCCCCCCCCCCCCCCCCCCCCCCCCCCCCCCCCCCCCCCCCCCCCCCCCCCCCCCCCCCCCCCCCCCCCCCCCCCCCCCCCCCCCCCCCCCCCCCCCCCCCCCCCCCCCCCCCCCCCCCCCCCCCCCCCACCCCCCCCCCCCCCCCCCCCCCCCCCCCCCCCCCCCCCCCCCCCCCCACCCATCCCCCCTCCACGCCCCACCAACCCCACACCCACCACCCCCCCACCCCCCCCCTCCCCCCAACCACCTCACCCCTCACCCACACTTACACCCCCCCCCCACTCCCCCCCCCCACCCACCCCCTCATCCCCCTCCCACCCCCACCCACGGATATAATATTTACTGATTAATATTGGCAATCTATAATGTCTACTTGATAGACATAGACGGGAATAGATAATGTCTTTATGTAAGCTCATTTATCTATTATAGAGTTTATTTTAATTAATCATTGTAATAAAATGTTGTTTAGTTTTAATGGTTTTTAAACATATGAGATATATTAAAAAGGATGAATATGTAGGTGTATATATGATCTATATGATGGAATACTGTAAAACTCTAAGTCTATTGGTGTATTCTGCAATGACCCCTTTATGTATAAAGAAGATTCTCTTATAATTACAGTAGAGAGGTTTTTTTGGGAAAGGTTTAAAGTAATAAATGTTATTATTTCTATTTGTTAATATTGAGCGTGCAAATAACTTTTTTGAGGGATATTATAATTGTAATATAGGGTAATTAAAAACCTAAGATTGCTCTATATGTAGAAAGGGCAATCTAATAAGGTGCATTAAAGTGGATTTAGTTAATATTAAAAGGATTGTTTTATATATCGCAGGATTAAAATAGGAGGCATAAGCTCGAGGTTTTTCTTTCCCCATATGGGGACAGTCGGGACATTATGTTAATGTCTCTCGTGTGGTTTAGTGAAGATAGCGGGCTTCGGGAAAATGGCCGCCGGGAGCCCGCCTTCAATTGGGAAGAGTGTTTTAGGCTGGATCCTATTTTTAAAGGCACTCAGTCACTGTGGGCGTTAACCCTGATGAAGTCACGGACGCACGTGACGCACACGCGTCGGTACGATCCATATTATCCTGGTTTGGAACTACGTCACTTCCGGTCACGTGGGACGCATGTCCGAACGGAGGCGGCCATATTGGTTTCCCCCTGTGTTCATAAGATACACCTATGGGATGAGGTGGAAGGCTTTTGTAACAGGAAAATCCAATGTGAGTACAACCGCTATGTAATTAGAAGTTGGCTTACATTAAACAATATTACACTATGGGAAGGCTCTGTTTTGTGTCCTATAAATGATATATGAGTGGAGGAGAAGTGGAGACCCATGTGATCACCTTGCTGAGCTACCCGAGAGGAGGAGGAGAAATTTTGGCCATAGAGGAGATCAGTAGCCTTTTGGCCCCTTGAGGTTCTGTCAGTGTGGGGAGGTGAGCAGGAGCACAGCTGCTGCCATTTGAGGATTTGTGTTTGTTGAGCACTAGAAAAGTGAAGATCACTGTTCTATCACAAGCTACACTTGCATGGACTTTTTTATTTATTTATATATATATGATATATGATTTATACATTATATATATGTTCTGTATATGCACTTTTAAAAAAAAAGTTTATTTGTATACACTTGTTCACCTTTAATTATTGCACTTTTCATTTAAAACAGTGAAGGAGACTAAGGAACCCCTTGGAGTCATAAGATTATTTGTCACTGGTGTGTTTATTATCACTGATAAATTAGGAATTCAGTTTGGTTTGTTTAATTACTTTAAATATAATTTTGGTTGTAAATGCTCCAGCATTTAATAAGGAATTATTAACACGTAGCACGTATTTTCACTGATGGCACTTTAATATATATAGTTATATATTTTTTTATTAAGCGCTTCACTATTTTTTGTATATATTTGGTTACTTAATGGTTAAGGTAGAGTGACAGCAGCTGTTGAGATAGGGACCTTGCCTGTATTGAGCGCAGGAGGATACTTGTAATATTGTTTCCATTTTTTCTTAACTTTTATATGTTTGCACAGTTATTGGGACTTATATATGTATATATATATATATATATATATATATATATATATATTGTTTTATACAATTTCATTGTATACACAGTTTCATGGCATGGTATATGTGCTATTTTTAGCACTATTGTCATTTAAACACCTTGTATTTCCTTATTGGTTTATTTGGGATTTAGTCACTGGGGATGAGGGATATAAATGCACATTTGTGGGAACCCTTTGTGTGGTAGGGAGTTCATTCATTTATTTAATTAATTATTTAAAGTAGTTTTTGGGAGAGGCAGCGCAGCAATTTTTATATTTTTTTTCAAAATTGTTGGTCATCCCCCCCCTTGCTAAATCATGAATGAACTATGATTAACCACATTTTTTGGAAAGATGACTTTAATTTTACTTGCCACATCCAGGCCTGATTACTGCCAGACCTGTTGATTCAAGAAATCACTTTAATAGAGGCTGTCTGACAAAATGAAAATGCATGCTAAAAGATCTACAAAAGCAACACGTCATGCCACAATCTTAAGACAATCAAGAACAGATGAGAAACAAAGTAATTGACATGTATCAGTCTGGAAAGGGTTACAAACCAATTTATAAGGCTTTGAGACTTCAGCAAACCACGGCGAGTGCCATTATCTACTAAAAGAGAAAACTTGGAACAGTGGTGAATTATCATTGTGTAATATTAAAATTTGTCTGAAGATCTGAATCATTTATCTGTGACAAATATGCAAAAAAATCAGGAAGGGGGTAAATACTTTTTCACAGCACTGTATATACTGCTAAAGTACTAACTGTGTATTCTACCATTATTGAATGAAATTGTTGTCTGAATATATCATCATTTTGAGGGATATTCCTTTCCGTGTATTGACTTCGAATGAATATCTATACTGCAGTATATGTATTTTTCATCTGATTCATTTGGTTTTGTGTAACTTCCTATAGAACATGATTTGAAAGCATGTTGTAGATTCTATCTATTTTGTCTGTTGTTTTTTTTTAGTAACACTGCCAATATGGCATTCCCAGTTATTCTCCTTATCACCTAGTCCCAGTGACAAGTGTTGGCATTGCTCTATGACAAGACATTGGCCAAGTACTTTTATCCAATGTTTGTTAAATAAAGCTACTGTTTCAACATGCTGTACAGTACATAAAGAATCTTATCTAACACACTATACAGAATACAGTATTGTATTTAGGGCACTGGGCGATAGAAAAACATATTCCTGTTTGATTTT